>JBBPUL010000260.1:0-26785 GCA_038094675.1 Spongispora temasekensis | reverse complement strand
TGTGCAATTGAATGATGTAAGCAACATATGTAATCCAAAATTTTGCCAAGTCTTCTTGCTACATGTTTCTACTACACTTTAGTAGTACACATTTGGGTAGTACTTCATCACTCAGATTTCACCCTATCTTTTCTCCAGATGTTTGATATACGTAAAAATGTATCAAGTCCGAGGCAGCCTCAAGGCGCTGGAGGTGGAGCTGGAGAAGGTGATGGACGAGTTGGCCAAGATCATCGGTGAGCTCCAGGGCCTCGACCTGTAGTCACAGAAAATGTAACGTCCATAGTTGTAATGTAAATGCATGATTCAGCAAAAGAAAGGAAAGAGATAAGAGAAGTAAAGGGAAAAAAAAAAAGTCCTTGTGTGGGGTACCACCCGACTTGTCTTCCTCAGTCAGCTTGCAATGTCTATCCCTGCCAACGGTTTCTCTGATTTTTCAGTATTGTTCGGTCTTAGTTCTATGAGAGGGAGAAAGGAAATGTGCGCAGTCCCAGATGCGTTAGAAGCAAAGGTGGCCCAAAGGCTTGGCATATATGAGACATGAGACCTGAGATGAAAATTGAAAGGGGAATCGTGTGGCTTTTTTTTTTTTTTTTAGCAATATATGTATAGTACGATGTGGAGAGTTGTGTCTGTCTGTTTTAGTTCGTTTTTTGACTTTTTGGATGCGAGTGAGATGAGAGATCGCTGGTCAAAGCCCAGGGTTAAACAGAGTAAAAGAAACATCCTTGGTAGGTAGTGAGGGAGTCTAGGGTTGCTGAAAGCGTCCGAATCATCCTCGGCAGGCTCTTCTACGTCTTCCCCTGCCATCCTATCTAAATCGTCATCATCTAAACCTGTAAGGTCAGCCGCGGTAATGGTAGAGTGCATTCGGGGATAGTAAGGAATGAGGTGAAATGCCATGTATCACAGCTTTGAGACTGCCCCGTCCAACTCGGCCAAAAGGTAGGATCCTCCAGTTTTTCTGTGAAGGACGACCATCAGCCCGAGATACCTTGGCTTCATCTTTCAGTTCAGCTCCTTCTCTATGTGCGTGTTTCACATGAGAATGAGGCTGCCCGCATGAAAGTCGAAGTCCTTGATCCGATTTTTAAATGCGGCTTTGAAGTGTCTGATAGAATCGAACCAAGCCTTTTGAACTCAGTCCGTGATGGCTGCAAGGTCGTCGGGCCTCTTCTGCAGCTGCCGAGCATGCCATGCAACAAGGCCGGTTGGTGATAGGGGGTTGGCATCTAAAGGGGGAATGAGGAATGTTGCCTCAGTGAGATCAAACGGGAAGAGGGGCTCGACGCCGTGAACCATGAAATAGGGTGAAAGCCCGGTCGACCGAAGCACAGTAACACACTCAGCCCAAAATACCGAGTGTGCGGCAGTATGCCAGCGTGACTCCCCCCCCTCGGAGGTTTTAATGATGGCCTCCCAGACATTGTAATGACACCATTCAACCACCCCATTCGCTTAGGAATTATAGGGGGAGATGCAGATGTGCCGAATGTGGTAGCGGTCCACAAGGACATCTAGAGCAAGAAGAAAGGCGGGGCCATTGTCAGTAACAATCTCCGAGACGGGCCCCCAACGGCAGAGGATATCTTCGAAAATAAAAGAGGCGAGCATGGTAGCATTCTCGGACTGCAACATATGCCACTCTGGGTAAGCGGTCAAGGCGCACCGAGCTTGGACGATGTATCGGTAGCCACCCGAACGGGGCATCAACATCATGTCCAAGTGGGCCTTGCGAAAGAGACCTCCGATGATTGGTACAGTGGGAGGAATATGGAAACGATTGTTCTGCTGAATCTGGCACTCGTGGCAGGTGCGCACGAACCATTTGATGTCGTCGACTAACATCGGCCACCAGAAGCGCAGGAGCAAGCACATCTGAACCATGAAGACACCCTTGTGCCCAAGGTCATCGTGAGCCTCTCTAATCAGTTTGTAACAACAGCGCTTGGGCGTGACTAGCTGATGGCAGCCGTGCAGTTCCCGATGCCAAAGGGAGCTGTGGAGGAGGAAGAATTTCGTCGCCGAATTGATGAAGGTGTGGAACTCTGCATTGGAAAGGTCAGCGGGGTGCTTGTAGGACTCAAGAAAGTCATGAATCTGCCAAATCTGGGCTTTGGTCGCATTTGGCTGTAAGTCGGGATTATTGATCATCCCTTTGACGTACTTGGCGTCCATCTTGATGACGAGGTTAGGAACACTGAAAATAAAAATGCAAACTGCCTGAAGGGTGCGAAAAAGACCATAGAGTTCAAGTTTAGCCTGCGAATAATGGCTCTCAACGGTCATGAGGGAGATAGAACCAAAACGATTGGGATAGCGTTTGCCATCGTCACCCTCCTGTGAGAGGATAAACCCGACTGCGATGACTGAGGTGTCTACAGTGAGGACAACTTCTCAGCCCAACTCGTAGTCTAAGCGGTGGAGTGCAGGGGACTTGATGATCTCGTCCTTGAGATGAGTCATTGCTTCATGTTGCGCATTACCCCATTCGAAGGGGACACCTTTTTGGGTTAAATTGATGAGCAGCCGAGCAATGGCTGCAAAGTCTTGGATAAAGATATGTATGACACCGCAGGTGCCGAGGAATCCGTGAACCTGCATCAAGGTCTCACACTTGGGCCAGTCCCTAATCTTCTGGACTTTCACCTCGTATGGCACTCGGCCTTTGAAAGTGCACTTGTGCCCGACGATCATTGCGTCTGGGGCAGCAAGCACGAACTTCTTCATGGAGATGGTGGCGTTGACATTTTGGAGACATTGCAGAATTCTGTGGACAATGATTAGGTGGTTCCAAATGAATTTTCAGATGCCAGGGTTCTCGGGTATGATCTCGTAAGTACCATCTGAGCATTGGTAGCAGGTGGTTTCGGATTTGACTGGTAGGTCATCAATAAAAGGCATTGTATGGTGGGGGATTTCGTCCTGAAAAATGAAGGCCATATTGGCTTGATAAACCTGAATGGCGTTAGTGTGTCCCATTGGAAGAGTGGTGAGATGGTGGGGACTGAGGGGACTATTGAACGTAGTCATATTCTGAGACTTGGTGTGGAGTGGGCGCTGATCGTAGCCAGTGAATAGGTCCATCATCCCATACACCGCATAGCCGGCGAATGACTTGGTGAGGTGCTCGATGAAGGGCAGAACCAAGGAGTTGCGGACAGTGACCACGTTGAGAGGTTAGAGGTCGTGGACAAGGCGGAGTGTCTTGCCATCTTGCTTGAGCATGCAGAACCACCGAGATTGGTAAGCAGCAGCAGATGGTTCATACACTCACGAGGCGATTCGGTCTTTGATGATTTGGATCACTTGATTCCAGGACGACAGGGGAATTGGGATATTGTGCAGTACCCAAGGCATATGGGGTACCGTCGGTATCTTGACAGGCAGGAAGTAGCATTCGTCTAGGCAACCATGCTCGGCTGGTACCCAAGTGAAAGCTGTCTCGTGGTTGTGAACAATCCACTGGACGAGTTTCAGCTCCTTGGGCCACAACCACTTCACAGGATCAAGGT
This sequence comes from Spongispora temasekensis, assembly GCA_038094675.1. Lineage (NCBI taxonomy): Eukaryota > Fungi > Basidiomycota > Agaricomycetes > Boletales > Boletaceae > Spongispora > Spongispora temasekensis. The sequence goes on along the minus strand of JBBPUL010000260.1, from coordinate 23,270 downwards.
CGAATGCATCAGCGCGTTCCTATGTGTAACGGTCCCCAGGCATGAAGGCCAGGGGGTTAGTCGGCAAGGGTATAAGACCGAAAAGGGGCTCTGCAGGCAGGCGTCGAATTGGTCAGTATTTCTCACTAAGAGGACCGATGATGGGCCGAACCTTCTTTGCCACTGGTTTGTAAGCCAGCACGTGCAAAACAGAGTCGAAAGAATAAGTCTCGGAAAGTGTGAGAACATGAGGAGGTGAAAGAGAAGACTGCATAGAAGAAATAAATGAGTATGGAATCACAGGGTCCGATGAAATATGGTCCATTCTAAATTCAGTGGCCCGAACAGGAGAAGGAGAGCAAGAGCGAATGAATGTGAACGATGGATGTGACACTTCCTGACCTCTTGGTGGATCATCGATGTCTAAAAATCCGACTTGGGTGCATGGGTATGACTTTCGCATGCCAGCCCATTTTGGCACCAAGGGCATCCATTAGTCCAGGGGCAGGTCAGTAGTTTATACATTTTCCTGTTGTTTGGGTTGGTGAGGGTGATGGTTGCACTGCCGTCTGGGGTCTCGTCGGTAGTGGCGCTAAGGAGACTCGTAAATGGCTGGCTGAGTAACATATCGAAGTGGGCTTATTGCACCACTTGAACCTGCAGGCAAACCTCGCCAGCACCGAGTGTCTCCCAAATCCACTTCGGCATGGCAACGATCTTGGATCCCGAGTCAAGAACTGCTTGGAGGGTCCTTTCAGAACCGACTACTCGTACGTCAATGGATCGAAGGGGGAGGCTATGATAAGCTACAATGAGCCCATTGTTGTTGGTGTTGAGCCTGTTGCCCCACTCGTGCTGAATGGCCTCAGGGTCACGGCCTGAGTGCTCATTCACCTGGACTGTATGCATCGCGAGCAGGATGCGCTTCGAGGTGGTCAAATCTTTGAGCTGTCGGCGAATGTCAGTAGCGACCGACAAGAGGTCCTTGAATGGTACTGAGACCGACATGTCGAGTACTTGGTCCAACACACGCTTGGGCGTGGCGTCATCTTCGAGGGGAAAGGAATATCTAAATTGCCCAATAGGGGCAGTGGGGGTGGAAGTGTTAGCTCTGGTAGACGAGGGGAAAACATTACAGAATGCGGGGTTGAATGGCGCGACAGGCAAGGGTCGCGGGGGAACAGACGAAGAGGCAGGTTTAGAAGCCCCAGACGCAGTGCGTGAGGCCTCGACCGCAGGTGAGATGATTTCATTGGCAACTGAGGCTGCCCGAGGCGCGGGGTGAGTGGGCCTTCGAATGGGTATTTCTACACTGTCGAAGTGAACTTGCTTCCCCTTATCCTGTTTGTCATGCTGAAAATTGGCCCATGCTTGGGCAATATATGCCTGAAACTCAGGGTCAGTGAGGACGGGGTCCGACTCGCCGCTAGGCTCGGTGTCGAGTTCAGTTAGAAATACCGAAGGCTCGATGTCTAAAACTGCATCGGTATCGGAGAACGAAAGCGAGAGGATTCCCGACGTGACAGAAGACGAAGGTGTAGGAGCGGGGTCGGTACGACTAGTCAATCTAAGCAGTCATGCAGGCATTTGGTACCCGGGATTCTAGGAATGCATTTGCCGTTGGGCATGCACAAGCGGCCGTCGGTCCCACGTGCTGCCCATCCAGAAGCGACATAACTGTCAATGTAGGGGCAAGATCCCATGAAGTGGCTAGGGTCTGCGCAGAATGCACAGCTTTGAGGTGCACTCTGCTGGAACTGTGTATACTCCTGCTTGATGACAGGAGGGGCAAAGCTGGGAATAGGGGCTGCTGGATGTGGGGCCATACTGGCAGGGGCAACCGAGGGGTATGCGAAGGAAGGTGCCAGGGGTGCCGAAGAACCCCACATGGAGCCTTGCCCGGCCATGATTGCTGAGGCTGTGGCAGATGGGAACTGCAAGGTGGCGGCACCAGCAAATAAAAACTCAGCAGCTTCGATAGTGTTATCCATGGGGTATGGTTTGTGGGAATGGTGGTTCTGCTTAGTAAACATGAGGCAGTTCCAAACCTGCACTTCTAGGTCAGCAGGAAGGCCGAGCATAAAAATAGTGTTGCAGTCGAGCTCGGCAAGCTTTCCTCTGTCGATCAGTGTCTTGGTAATCTTTCTAAACTTACGACTGTAATCGCTGAACTCTTCTAGGGTCCGCATAGTGCTTTCTTGGGATCCCTGAACGAGTATCTGTAAGTCTGCGAACGAATAATGGTTGGCTTCACAGCCAGGGTATAACTTTTTTATGGTGGCCACAAATGCTGCCCAAACTGCGGGGACGGCAGATGCTTCTGGGAGCTGCTCCCATCTGTCTGACTCGTCATAGTCGGCGTAACGGATAGCAGCGCAGATTCTCTGAGCCTTGGTAAGCTGCGAAGCATTGGCAAGCTGCTCGACATCCTCGAGGAAGCGTGGCAAGAGTGCAGCCTTACCCGAGAACTTCGGGGAGTTGTTTGTGCCTCAGAGGGGTATCTGGGGAGCTTGATGGGCCATGGGTAGATTCAGTCTTGGCGGTAGTGCAGGAAGGGGGTTCGGTAGAGGGACAAGAGGGGGTTCTGTGGCATGTTAAGCCAGGGTATTGGTCCGGTTCGGAGTGAGGCTCAGCGGTATCAGCGAGTTTTGGTAGGAGATGTGCGAAGCATCGAGTAGATAGGAAAGTGATGGGGATGATGAGGAGTTGGAGATAGATGGAGAAGGCAATGATGACGAGGTGAGGTCCCTGAGAGGAGACAAAAATGGGGAGTATTTTCTCACCCCCCCCGAGTGGGAGGCATGGATTCTATAAATGCTCCGGGCACCTGTTCACTAAAGCTCCAGGGACCGGCTAAATTTTCCTATAGGAATAAGGGGTTGACAGGTGAAATATCGTTGCTGTCAGAAGGCGTCTGTGGCTGTGTGGTTCCTGGAAACTGTGGCTGTGTGGTTCCTGGAAAATCGGGGTGGTTTTCGGCTGCTGTAGGTGGGTTTTCGGCTGCCATGGGTGATGTTTGGTTGCTTTCGGCTACTGTAGATGGGTTTTCAGCTGCTGTGGGTGATGTTCGGTTACTTTCAGCTGCTGTGGGTGGGTTTTCGGCTGCTGTGGGTGATGTTCGGTTGCTTTCGAACGGTTGGATAGGGTCTAGGGTAGAGAGTTCAGGGAGGTCAGATCAGTTGTGATGTGCATCCAGAGAGGAGACTGGCTGTAAAATTAGTGAGTCTTCACCGATTTGTAAACAGCGAAAATGCTCAAGGAAATTTTCCAGCTCGAGCCTTCTAGGGGTCGGTTGGAGGCATCGTCTGGAGCCTCTAGCAGAATTCCTCGTGGTGGGCTCCAGTTGTAAAGATCCTAGAATGGCTGGGAGGAACTAGGAGACTAAGTTCTCTAGTCCTGGCCATCAGGAGAGAGTGTGGGTGTGATGTGTTTGCCCCAAAGAGATTCTGGGCAGAGGCATCCAGAAACGGAGTGTCCGTGATGACTACAGATGGTCCTGAGGTCTAACTGAGGTGACGCGGCAGAAGCAGAGGCTTTAGATGGGGTGGCCGAGATGTGCGCCCGAGGTTGAGAGAGGAGCGGCCGAGACGTGCAGCTGAGCTTGACTGGTTAGCGATAAGGGGAAAGCAAATCCAAGTGTTTCCGAGGTGGACGAAGAAGGGTGGTAGTGGAGAAGACAGGCAGCGGTGAAAATAGCGGATGTTGGCGGTAGCGGCAGCGGTTGTGGTAGATAAAATGGTCAGTAGTCGTTCCAAATGGTCGGTGATGAATGTGAGCTAAAGGAAGCTGATTTCTACTTTAGAAGAACAAATCTTTATAGTCCCAGGCATTCCCGAGACTGCGAGACGTAGCGCGCATATTAAGGAACTATGTAGAGTGACACATGATGGGAAATATTACATAATGGCTGAAGCCATAAGTGGCGATCGCGATACGTACTAATTTGGAATATAGAAAAAAGAAGGGCATTACGAGTAGTGTTGCCATGGTCCCAGTTTGCCAGTGGTTCTAGACCAAAACTGGTAATAGTTCCGAGCACCATAGACCAGACTAAGCGACGGAGAAACTCGGTCACATCGAAACCATCACAAACCGTAGTTCCAGTCCTCAAACTGGTTTGTCATCGTAACTGGGTGAAAAAACAACAGGAATCATTCGGCCTGGATTGGTCATGTATGATACTGATATCATTTACTTGCCATCAACTCACTTGCTCACTCAATCAATCGAATTTGACCAACCAGCACCTCAGAGTCACAGACTCTACAATGCGGAGCCATTCGCTGCAAAACTTTTCCAACCCCCTTGTGCATCACTGATATTTTATTTTCCTTTCCCCTCCTACAAAGACATTTACTTCTGCTTTCCTGACTGCATATGCATGTGTGCCTTCAGTAGCCCTTCACTGGCTCCCAGCACACTCTGCTCTCTCCTCATTCAAATCATTGAATTCAGACGGTACATGGTAGCACAGCATAATCTACCGACAGAACTATATGGACCACACTACTGCATTTCATCATTGTCAGCAACAGAGGCGGATTGTATCCAGTCACGAGGGCAACAAGGCACACATCTCCTACACAGCTGCGAAGCACGCAGATGCTGGATGCATATGTCGGTGCATAGGAAGCTTAATGGACCCTTGGAGTTGTGTTCACGAAGGTTATATCATTTTCGCATCTCGTCCAAATCTGAATATCTTTTGTAGGTACATTTAGTATGACATGGTTTATTCTGATCTAATGCTCTTCCAGATCATTATAATTCATTAGGATCCTACGAGATATCATATGGTGGATCATGGGAGTGACGTATTACAAATCATCTGATACCTTGTATATATAAAATGGAGTACACAGTGTTTTGTGTACCATGAGCCACAACTCAGGTGTATGCATAGCATTGGCTACAGCAACTTGATGAAGTTATCACAAATAGCAAGTATCGTCATTCCAGAAGTCCCAACATACCTGCAGTTTGGATGAAACCAAACAGAGGTGCCACATGTTAACCAACAGTGGCCTGAACTAAAATGTATTCATTCAGGAGTGAAGCAGAAGATTATACATTGTTCACAGTTTCAGTCCCCCACTTACATCAAGACCAAGAGTAACCAACTCAAGCCTACAAGCGAGTGGGACACAGTGAAAATGCTGCATAATGAAGATGGGCGGGATAATGCTAAAATAGGTAGCGGTTCACTACTTGACTACTGACACTGATCTGATTCGCATCTCCAGCCCAGGTCCTCTCATACCTCCCCGACTTACTCCTTGATACAGTCCAAGTTTGTTACACTGTTACCGTCTTATGCAAAGTCTCAACTTCATTATGTCAGGTAGTTCATCAATTCACACCCGACAATTTCATGGATTTGTTGGCGGCATTCACAGAGGAACATCATATAAAGTAAGTCGAGTTCGAATTTGGAAGCGTTCGTATTAACAATTGCTTCCTTTGCTAACAGGGTCATTTACATCGACAATGCAGAAAAACTCATAATAATGAAGCCATCATCCACACACAAATCGTTCACAACAACCCTGGACCGCATCATCGGTTCCTTTACTCACAACATCGGCCAGGATAGAGATATTTACAATTTAAACAACAGCATGAACAAGCCGTTCTTCTACACCAAGCGCGATAAGTCCAGGGGAAAAGTGATCCCCAATTTTCAGCTCGTGATTGAGAACAACTCCGGTCAAGCCCCAGGAGATCCTTTTATCCCAAAGTGGATTGGAGAAGTTGCATTCACCGTCCCGCCTTTTGACACCCACGCCCACCTGAAGCAAATTGTTCAGTCTCAACCCATGCTTGATCTGGCATTCATGATCACGATCTATGAGTCCCCAAAATGGGCATCTCCATCTGGCACAGATGTTGCAAAGAACTTGTGCTCCGGACCCCTCCTCATATACAAGGAATTTATGCCACCTATTGCCGACAATAGCTTAGGGCCTGTGGTCGTGGATGAGTTCACCTGGATTTCCATAACACGAGTAACTGTAGAGGTGTACCTTCATCGCCCCGATGGTGCTCTCACCATCGATGTTGACCTTCAAGATGAATTCACGGCCTTTGGGGTATGTGATTACTCTGCGTCATTTGTTGTGTTGATCACTTCTCAGGAACTTTATCCAACCCAAGATCTGTTGAGGGTCAATTCACTCATCGACAGTGCTTCTAGACGTCTCAGGGCATCACTCATCGCCAAGATAGAGGCCAGTCAGGCAGACAATGAGCTCGTTGAATGGGTTCATCAGCCCACGGAAACATTGCAGATACCCTGGAAGTCTGTGCTTCGGTCATTCCGAACGGCCGTGGGAACGGCTGCACACGAGCGTTATAGCAAGTGGCACACTGCTACCAAGCGCAAGCTTAGTGCTTCTGCCAAATCATCTCGCAAGAAGCAGAGGTGCATGCATGAGGGTCCAGATGCTGTTCCACAGGAAGCTGGGTCGGCGGTTGACAAGCCAGTGCAGTGACTTGGAGAAGTGGGCAAGAGGTCCATCGTAACCCTGGTGACCAATCGGAATCTGTCACAGGCTGGTGGTCGGTATATGTTTACTGTATTGTGCATGGCTCGCTAGATTGTCTGATTATGTAATCTGATATCAGAGTCCACGGTCAGTGACATTGTCTCATACTTCGACGATAGTCCCTTCAAAGCTTGAAGTCATCGATCATCATGCACATGGCTGAACTGTTGAACTTTTAGATCAAGATACAATCATTGTGTCTATTTGTTGATACTTACCATTTGCGTGGTTGTCGGCCAATCCTCATAAGCGCAAATTCTCTTCTGAGCACCTGTTTTTCAATGACTCTTCAAAACATGTGTTCGTTGCCGAGCCACTGCGCCTCAAATTGCCTCTTCAATTTCGTTCCGGGATCAGCCTAAAGGCGACAGAAAAAAAGCATGGTTGGTGTCCCTCTTTCTACTCCTCTACTCCTCACTCTCATGGCACAAAAAGCAAAAACTCAGGCTAATCAAGATCCTTTGGAGGCCACACTTGCACCCTCGATGCCCAGACGAGGAGGTCAGGCCAAACGGGTTACCCGGAAAGCGGCAGCAACTCAAGTTGTTGCTCACTCTGCACATTGATCCCGCTCTGCACGCATCCCAGACTTGCATGATGAGGGCGGGGAGGAAATAGATATTGAAGGAGAGCTCACTGGGGATACTGAGTCAGAGACTGATGATGTCGACGATAACATTCCTAGGGCTCGATCTGGCTGTCCACTCAAGAACTCGAAGCCTGCCCAAGTTGCAATCCATGACCCATTTGTTGATCCTTCTTGAACACAATCCATGAAGACTGCAAGTACCATTGACATCCAATACTTCTTCGAACGGACTGCGGAGAGTTCTATTTGTAAACATTGCAGGTATGTCCCTCTCATCTTAACTTTGTTTTCGAACCATCATTCCGAACATTCTAGGGAAATTCACGACACTGACCCGACTGCCTGGGAGCACAAGTATTCCACACAGCATACTTACATCTACGCAGCCAAGTCTGGTACATCTACCCTTCGTGGCCACCTCAATCGTTGGCACATCCACGAGTACTTGGAGCTCATGGAAGCATGCGGCTGGCCGATCTGGCTCGACAGTGTCAAGAAGGCTATACTGCTGGGCTACACAATCACAGAGATGCACCAAGTAGTAGCCGAGAACGGAACGCTCGGGGGTCTTCGTGCACGAGTGCCTGCAGCCAGCCAGGAAGTGGTTGATGACCCTAATGGTCAATCCACTCTACCTCCCTTTTCAAAGGAGGAGCTCATCAAATGGCTCATTTCCTTCATTGTGGCAGATGACCAGGTGCACTTAATTTTATTGAACACTGAACGCTTACTTAGCATTCACAGTCAATCAGTGTCATAGACCATAGAGAATTCCAGGATCTTCTTTTGTTCCTTTGGGATAACCTCCGCGAGTCTGACATACCTCATCGGATGACCATCCGCAACAAGATCATCGAAACATGGGGGCAATATCTCATTGCTCTCGGCCAGGAGTTCGATGTGTGTAGTTGTTGCTTCTGTGTCCTATCTCCTGATTTTCCCTACTTAGAATGCACTTGGTCGAGTCTCGTTCTCAGCCAACACTTAGTCAGCGAACAATAGAGCAGGCTTCCTCGCCCTCACAGCCCATTGGATTGCCGAAGATTCCAACAACTGCTTGGTGTTGCGATCTGCACTGATCGGTTTTACATGCATGAAAGGGAGCCACGATGGTGTATTGTTGGCACAGACAATACTCGCACTGCTTGACTGTGCTGGTGTTACGTCAAAGGTTCATTTATGGCCTACTTATAACTGATTGTTGGCTGAGACAATATCACTAGGTCGGACATTTCTCGATGGACAATGCTTCGAACAATGAAACGTGCATGCAGAACTTAGAAACCCTGTTGCATGCGCGGGATATTGAGTTTGATGCACATGATTGGCAAATCAGATGTTTCCCGCACATTATTCATCTGTGCGTGAGACATGTCTTGAACAGCTTCTCAACTTCTTTGGTTGAAGAGATGATGGAAGCCTGGGCTGATGCATACCCAAACCAAGCTGATTGTGAACAATACACGACTGTGGTCTAAAAGGACCCTATCAAATTAGGCTGTTCCATTGTCATCGCAGTCCGTTCATCCAGGCTTCATCGGGATGACTTTCTGGATACCATTAAACTCGGCAACGCGAAAAACTGGTTTTAACCTCCTAGAAGCCCTATCAAGACACTTCCCGAGCACGAGTTAAAGCATGATGCCGAAACAAGGTGGGATTCTACATACGATATGATAGATCGTCTCATTGAGATGCATTCAGTAAGTTTCGAGTTACTTTTGACACCACAGAACCCAGTAATTGAATAATTTTTTTTGGTTTATGCCAGGCAGTAGATTACTTTCTGAGTTTACCCAACCACCACGAACTGGAGAAGCTGAAGTTATCAGATCGGAAATGGAGTGTGCTTGGCGACTATCACGCAATTCTCGATGTAAGTGTGTCATTACAAACTCAATGTATATCTGCAGTGACCGAGCAACAGTGGTAGATCCCCCATGTGGTTCAACAGCATGTTTCAGGTGAAAAACTTCTGTGCCTTGGATTTTCGGTGCTATATTTCGAGTTGTTTATGACTGGATGGGAGGTGCTTCGAGACAGTAAACCCCACCTCAAACCGTGGTTAGACATCGGCATCAACTGGGCTGCCAAATATTACAGTCACATGGATGACACCACCACCTACGTCATGGCAATGCATATGTCCTATTTGTCTGTGACCAATGATACTGAGTTTGATGCTCCATTTATAGTTACCGAGCCATCAATTCGCATGAGTTAGATAGAAGAACATTGGGACCAGGAGTACATCTGTTTGGCCAAGCAAACTATTCTAAATCTGGTACGTGTCGATGCTTCTATGCATCACATTGGTTCATCTTTCAAATCAGATGCATGAATACCATTCTCAACTCCCCCAGAAGACATATACAAAATCTAGATCCTGTGATTTCGAAGACTTCAGCGCCATTGCTGCATGACTTCATATCAAGGACATGGGCAGTTGAAAAAATACCCAAGAAGTGGTGAATACAGTGGAAGACGAGTACCGTTCATACTCTCAGAGTGCGTTGACAAGACAAGGCGATGATCTGTTGAGGTTTTGGAATGTACTGCTTCTTGATCCTGGATATCACACAATGGGTACTAACATGCCCACGTAGGCAAATCGCAAAAGCTATCCAATTCTTTTTGCAATTGCAATGGACTTTCTCCCTATTCAAGCCTCCTCCATTGCCTGTGAATGTGTCTTTTCATCGAGCGCAGAGACAGACATGAAGAAGAGGAACAAGATCACTCCAACTCTCATGGAAGCCCTTCAAATGCTCAAACACAACTTCAAGAACAACCAGCTTGACTTCTCGCAGCGCGAAGTGGTCAGCCAGTGGGATGTTATGGATGACCCTGAAGATCCCCTTGCTTCTGATTGCACAGGACTGCAGAGTGTAGATATGAGGAACACAGTTGATGGGCTCTTTCGAGCAGTTGAACGTGATGAGACTGCCATTACAAACCTCATGTAGAACATCATACTATAGTGCTCGTCTCAGATCACAACAATGATTCGTCTGCTGTTATGTAGTAATCTGTCTGTTTAGGCATGCTGAGCGCGGCTGTGACACTGTTGGCGAGTGAATATCTCACGTTTTAATGTTCAACGTTCAACTGCTGCCCATCTTTGGTATATCTGAGGTCCTTCGCAAGCAGTCATTGCATTGCATCTCTTTTGTTTCATACGTGTCCTTTCTCTCCCTGTTGTACATCATATCAACCCTACTATGTCAAGTTTTCTTTTTGGTGACCATTGGTTGAAGTTGGGGACCGAACTTGGTGCCGGGACATCTGGTAAGAAATTCTGGATTTTAATGTGTGAATTGACCTTTACACTACACGGGACCCAACAGGGACAGTTTTTCAGGCCTCTAGCCTTGCCAATGCCAATGATCAATTTGTTGTCAAGATCGGCCACATGAGACTGAACCATCGTTTGCTCGAGCACGAACATCGTGTCCTTACACGCTTGCACGGAGTCTTTGGGGTTCCTCAATCGCTCTGGTTTGAACAGGAATCAGGATGCAATATCCTCGCGCTCACATCCCTAGGACCTTCACTCGAGGATGTTTTCAATATCTGCGGGTAGGCCTTTTCTTCAACTACAACAGCTTTGATCGCTGACCAGATGGTATGTTTCGGTTTGCTTCGTCAGTATTTACCTATTCACTGCCTTCCCTCCATCTATAGCTCACTCGCCTCGAGGCTATCCATTCACACAATGTCATTCATTGTGACATCAAACCAGGTAATATCCTCATTGGGGACACTGCACGAAACGACGTGCTGTACTTGGTAGATTTCAGTGCTGCCCATCAGTATCGGGATTCCCGCACCCATATTCATATTCTGTTTCAAGAGGGCTTACCTTTCATTGGGACACCAGCATTTGCATCCATCAACACTCACCAGGGCAACGAGCTCAGTCGTAGAGACGATTTGGAGTCTCTATGTTACCTGCTGATCTATCTTATGCATGGATCGTTACCATGGTTCAACATCACTCAGATACGGCGAAGCAACATTCTTGAAATGAAACGAAGTACCTCAGTGGAAGAGTTGTGCAATGGGTTCCTTCCCGAGTTTGCACAATTTTTGAAGTATTCCCATGCGCTATCATTCACAGAGAAGCTGGATTACGCACACTTCCGGTTACTCTTTCGGAATGCCGCAACAACTTCAGGCCATCCCATTTTCGATTGGCAAGCGTCTAGCATTTGTTTAGTCACCGCAAAGCAGCACGACGGTGCTATGTTGAATACCCGGACTAAGAGGTACATTCAGCTGTGTCGGACAACTCGTACATGATTACATCTCGCTCGTTAGACAGCACCAGCCAGACCTTGCAAAATGTATCTCGCAAACCCCCAATTGTCATCGAATGGTGACATGTGAGAATGATGGTCATTGATTGTAAATTCATCCATTGTGATTTTTGCATGTTGTTTGAACTTTTATCAGTGTTTTTGTGACATTGAAACTGGTTTGAACCAGTTTGAGACTGGTTTATGGTTTTATGCAGTTATAAACTGAAACTGAACTGTGGGAAACCAGAACTTAGTTTACAAGTTGGTCGAGTTTGCTTACCTAAACCAAACTGAGAAAAAACTGGGGAAAACTGAACTGGTTTGTAGTTAACCAAACTTTGGCAACACTAGTAGGCCAGTGATGTCATATTACATAATACAGTGTGCCACACCATTGTGATTGAAAAAGAAAGGCAAGTTTGAATAAGGTTATAACACTACCCTGTCTTTAAGTTGAGATTCCAGATCAACCAGAGTCATAAAATAATGATGCAAACTCATGGAGAGTTACTCCCTGGACTTTTCGGGGTGCTGCCAGATTTTTTTGATGAAACTCCTTAATTGCCAGAGGAGTGTTGGCTAAGTCGGCAGCTGGCTGCCATGTAGCATCACTGACATCATATCCTTTCCATTTAACCAAGTATGATAGTCCATGTCTAGTGGATCAAGAATCCAGAATTGTTTCCACCTTGAATTCTTCAGAACCATCTTCAGAAATATGCACCGCATCAGGCTTGCTAACCAGTTGACCAGGCAATTGATCTTTGAATGGTTTTACCCATGAAATGTTGACAGTGGGGTGTATTTTTATTCTGGTTGGCAGTTTGAGAGTAACTGTATTAGGTGAGGTTTTCAAAATCTCAAAGGGCTCAATCCATTTTTGAGTGAGCTTCACGGAAGCATAAGGTAATTGTAAATGTTCCATTGATAATTAGATGGAATCTCTGATTGCATATTCCGATGCAACTGATCTCTTCTTTTTGGCTTGCACTTTCATTTTTTCTGCATTAGCGTAAAGAGCATTTTCTACTTCAGCGTGTGCTTTTCCTAATTTAGTTTGGAATCGACCAGTGATAGAGTGATTATTTTTTAACTCAAAGCCCATGCACAGCATGTAATTTTGAGTAACGGCAAAGGGTATGCTACGTGTAGTGTGAGTCACAGTATTATTGTACGCAAATTCAGCCATTTTAATGTATTCGGGCCAAGATTCCTGATTCTTGGAAATGTAACAGCAGAGATATTGTGCTAAATCACAATTTACATGTTCTGTTTGTCTGTCTGTTTGTAGATGATAAGCAGAGGAGAGCTTTTGTTCAATCTTAAGCAATTTACACAACTCTGTTGTGAACGCTGAAGAGAACTGCAGTCCTCAATCTGATACCACCGTCTTTGGTAGACCATGCTTGCACCATACATGATCTCAGAATAGAATAGCCTGTTCTTTTGAGTTGATAGATTTTGAACATGGTGTAAACACCACTTCTTTGGAGAATCTGTCCACCACAACACAAATTGCATCAATGCCATTTATTGTTGGGAAGCCTGAAATAAAATCAACCGATATATCCTCCCAGGGATGTTTAGGAATGGTCAATGGGTTTAATTTTCCTGCTGGAGGTTGAGATAGGGTTTTCGATTGTGCACAGATCTGACAATGATCTACATAGTCATTAATTTCTTTTTTCATCTCAGGCCAAAAGAAGTGTTGAGAGATTGTAGAGAGTGTGTGCTGTTGTCCTGCAGTGATTGGAGAGTCATGGCACAATGTAAGAAGTTCTATCCTCAATCCAGGAGGTACAAAGATGCGGTTTGAGTCGTTGATAAAGACTGATTGCTATTTGTCAAACCAGCACATTACTGTAGAAAGTATTTTTAGGTTTTTTGACATTTTCTGTAATTTCTCCAGGAAGAGTGACTCTAAGTGTACATCATTAATGATAACCTGTGGTGGTAAAACCGTGATGTTCTCATTTAAGTTCTGCACTGCATCACCATGATTGGATCTCCTGGATAACATGTCTGCTCTAGCATTGGTAGATCCAGGTTTGTAGATTAAGACATAATTAAATTCTTGTAGCGTGGCGATAAGGTTTGTGGCTTTTTCCAATATTCAAGATTCTTGTGATCTATCCAGATTTCGAATTGTGGACTTCCAATAAGATAATGGCGCTATTCTTTGAGTGCATGAATGATAGTGTTACGATCGGCCCCTTTTCTTTTCTTTCTTCGCTATCTTTTACCTTGTATTACTTAAACGCGCACAGCCCTTCCCTTTAGTCAGCGTTCACGGCTGTGCGTTTTCTTATCTCTTATCTCTGACTCACGCGTTCCACGATATTCCGTGTAGTTCTATCACACGCAGGCTTCTGACTCGTTTCACGCTGCATGTGACTCATTCTCCTTTATCTCCAGTTACCGTATTCAGGTTTCTCTCTTCCGGAGCTGTAGCACTGCTTGGTCCGTGCGCAGGACTCTCTATATATAAATAGGGCGTAGCACAAGCGATGTATCTCTAGCTTGAGCCTACTCGAGATAGCAATCTATTGCGTCTTTGACCCTCTCGCTCCCCCCCTTGCTCTCCCCTCGTACCACTTGGCCTCGCAGCGTCTTCGCTCGAGGATACTCTAACTTCGTCTTCGACGTCACTACATACTCGCCAAGGCGGAGTAGTGACTAGTCTCTGCACATTGCGTGTGGGACCTACGCCCCTCGTCTTCGTCTCGCAGCTTTAGGTTGCGCATCGAGTCTACGGCTGACGCTACCCGCACCTGTCGTAACAGATAGCAGCCATTTCTTTGTCATAAATAGGGTAGTTTCTCTCTGCTGCATCGAAAGAATGGGAAATGAATGCACAGGGTCTCCAGAGACCATCTTCACAATGCACTAAGAGCACTGCTCCTGTGGCGATGTCTGAAGCATCAGTTTCTATCCTTAACTCTTTTGCACTATCGGGGTATGCGAGTAGTGGTGCTTTAGTGAATTTCTCTTTTAGTAGCAAGTACGTGTCCTCTTGCGCTGGTCCCCAGGACCATGGAACATCCTTTTTTGTTAGCTCCATCAAGGGCTTGGCTGTATGTGCAAAGTTTTCAATGAAGCAGCAATAATAATTACAGAGTCCTAAAAATGATTGACTTGTTTTACAGATTGTGATTGGGGCCATTCTGCAATTTCTTTTGTTTTATTGCTTTGCATATCTACCCCATCTTTAGATACGACCATACCCAGATAGTCAACTTTTTCCTTAAAAAAGAAACATTTCAAAGGTTTGCAATACAAGTCATTATCCTGAAGGACCTGTAAGACCTCATGAACCCATTGAGCATGCTTTACACAAGAAAGACCAGTAGTAAAGACAATAAGATTGTCAATGTAGGCACCAGTATCATCGTAGCAATCATAAAATAAATCATCCATCATGGCCTGAAATGTAGCAGGTGCATTTTTGTAGCCAAAATACATAACTAGGGGTTCGAACGATCTGAAGGGAGTGACAAAGGCGCCTTTCCATTCATCACCTTCCTTCATTCGAATGTTTGTATATCCCCATCATAGATCCAGCATGGTAAACATGTTGGCACCATGAAGCCGATCAACCAGTTGATCAATGTGGGGTAATGGATATGCGTTCATGATTGTCTCCTCATTGAGGTAACAATAATCCATTACTAATCTCTTTTTTCCATCCTTTTTTGGTATAAAGAACACCGGTGCCATCTGGGGTGACTTAGAAGGTTGAAAATACCCTTTTTCTAATTCTCTATCAAGGAATTTATAAATCTCCACCAGTTTCATTTGTGACATGGGAACGAAATCCAGTTGCAAATCAATTACATGATCCCAAGTTTTCCAGAGTGGCATGCACGTCGATTCCTGTTCGGAGAACACATCTAAGAAGTCATGAAATTCCACAGGAACCTCCATTTTTATTGAGTTTTCTTCTTCCAGAGAAATCTTATGCACATGTGCTGTGTCATAACAGTTAAATGTCATTGTGTGATTCACCCAGTCTATGGATGGATTGTACTGACATAAAAATTCATATCCTAAAAAGACCACATTTGTAGCTAAGTTCGATACATAAAGAGTCAAAGGAAACAAGTATACTACTTGGTTCCCATCCTTCATTTCCACATTTATCTGACATGTGTGGATAATCCCCTTTCCCACATTAGTGGATCCGTTGGCATTTCTGAATTCTATAGGTCTTGCTAACTCCGTACATGCAATCGCATTGGCAGTCACAAATCCTTGGTTGACAAAACAATGCGTAGCACCGCTGTCAACTAATGTGGACACCCAGACTGAAGATTGGTTGTTCCTTCATAGTTTAAGCTCCACTTCTAGAGCATTTTCCTATAAGTGCTGTGTTTTGTATGGCATCATTCAAATTTGGTGAGGGGTTTCATAATTTACATTATTTTTTTGTATTTGTGCGAAATTAAGTACCCAATGTTTTTCTTCTGGGGCTGAGCTCAATTGAGACTTTGTGACAGAATATTCATCTGATGGGCTACCATAGCGAGATGACAGTTCGGATGAGGAGAACAAGACAGGCTCATAGTTTTCATTCTGAGCTATTTTGGCAAGCTCTCACATATCAAACACTTCATAGTTAAAAGAAGAGGACAGATCGATAGAATTAATTACAGGCTCTACTTCTTCCCATTCAGGCTCATCATAATATGTGTCAAAAATATTAGAAACTAGTACATAGTCTGAAACACTATTTTTTGTATTTAAAGAATTTTCATAGGTAGGAGAAGAATTAAAAGAAACATTGTCCAAGACCTCAGACACCCTCATATCTGAAGTCGGCACTAAAAACCTGCCTTGGTGCATGCTTCAACTGCGAGCCTATCTCACCAGTATGCCTCAGCTTCTTCTGTCATCCATGCCTGATGGTGGGCTATTGCTGCTGGTTGTGGTGCTTGTGGGGGTGGGGGCAGAGCGGATGTTTGTAACTGTTGTGGGTGCCAGGATGTTGCAGGGTATCCTGGGGCTTGAGAAGGGAGAGAGGAGATGGCCTCTCTTGCCTCATACAATGCACGATTTCAGGGGCAGCGAGAAGAGTTAGTGGGACACATTGCCCAAATGTGGCCTTTTCCTTTTCTTTGACAACCAAAGCAAGTTCAATTGTCTGGAGTGGATGGGGCACAGGGGGTTTGGCAGTCTATCTCCATTGGAGCGCCTTGACCAGGTTGGACACCGGTCAGAGTAAACCATTGATCTGGAATGGGGGGTTGCGGAAGTGGATGAGCACCAAATGGTCTAGCACTCGGGAGACGAGGGGCTGCAGGGCCGATATTGGGCCTGGCCAGGGTGATCCTATCGAACTTTTGATTGATGGTGGTGTATGCTTCCACCAATCCATTGAAATCATCATTGTCAAGTGCATCTCCATGCAACTCATGTTTGATATGGATTTTATATTGCACTGCGCATTTAAGCAGGTGCACTGCTACTTCTTTACTACATTTGGCATCGGAAAACAGCGCCAAAAAATCCTGCATAAAAATAGTGAAGTCACCACTTTGCTTCAGATTGAGTAGTTTTTTGTAGGCCTCGTGGCGAAGAGTGCCTATGACAAAATATGAGGTTATTAAAGCCTCTACTTCGGCCATTGTGGACCATTTGTCAACATCTTTTTCTCCATAATTCTCGAGGACTGTGATTGTGAAGGGGGCGGCATCACCTACCAAGCGGGTCACTACTACATAAGTCTCTTCTTGTTTGTCGAGACTTTTTACATACTTTTAGGTATGGTTTCATTTTGGCCCACCATAATCTGAATGAGCTCTTGTTCTCATCCCAAAGACCAGGATCTCCAATGGTGTGTTTGGCCTTGGTGGTGACGACGAGTTGTAGACTCGACAATTGGTTGGCGAGGTCATTGATCTTCTGGTTCAGACCTGATCCTGACATTTTCATTTATTTTAAATGAGGCAGTGGCGACGTAGAGGTTTGCGGAGGGGGGAGTGGTATGATGAGCATCAAAGAAGAGTTGGAGGAGGTGCGGAGTGTGTCCTCTCAAATGAGGTCTATGCCTTGGCAAAGTGAACCAGCTATTGCACCCAACATGCGCAGCTCAAATGGTTTTGTATAGGAGTCATTGTCTCCTAGCTATTACATAGCAAATGTGTTCCCAATAGAATGATGACCACTTCACACCTGTGGATCAGCTTTCTGACAATGAGGTACGATGACAAGCAGTGCACATATGTATCCGGTGCAATAACAGAGGTAAACATATGGCAGCTTTGACCTAATGAAGTGACCTAGAACAGGACATGACCGTTGGCCTCTGACTAACCACAAAGAAGAAGGAACTGAAGATGGAGGACTGCAACTTAGGTCACAAAGACACAAGAGGTTGAAGCTGGGGCTCAGCTCGACTCTTGGCCTGTCTTATATATGTCTACTACTATTAAATCATGAGGCATGACTAAGCTACATGTGTCTAACATGAGGCGGTCTAGACTACTGATGTCATAGATAAGAGATAAGGGTCCAGACCTGTGACATCATTGATGATATCATATCACATGATTGGTCTAGGCCAGTGATGTCATATTATGTAATACAGTGTGCCACACCATTGTGATCAGAAAAGAAAGGCAAGTTTGAATAAGGTTACAACACCCCTCAAAGTGCATTTCCCCCTATGCAGCCCCAAGCGGCTGCACAACCATTTTCTCACCATCAAGCTTGGATGATGGAAGAGGCTAAGGCCTACTGGTGCAATAAGATCACTGCTGAAAACAAGGCTAAGGCAGGTTTTTGATGCTGACCACTAATATGAGGATGTCAGTGGTCTTGGACAGTATTTCCTTTAGTACATCTGTTTCTTCTTCTGCTTATGAAAATTTATATAAACCAAAAAATAGTGTTTTGGACTATATACCTGTTTCAGACTTTCTTGATTTGTACCATGACATAGTTGAGGAAGATGACTGGAAGAAGTTGGAACCAGTCATCAATAATCTATCTTTGTTTTCATCTTACATATGATTATCTGTGTTTGATATGTGTGAACTTGCAAAAATGGCTAAAGATGAAAATTACCAGCCTAAATCATTTCCAGCACATGAGCTGCCATCTGATGTAGTAGCCTATCAGATGACTATTCTGCTGTGAAGCCTCAATTGAGCTTGGCCCCAGAAGAAAAACATTAAGTACTTAATTTCACTGAAATAAAAGAATAAATAAATTATGAAATCCCTCAACACATAAGGATAATGCCATATAAGACATGGCATTTGTGCACTAATGCTCTAAAAATGGAGTTAAAACTACAAAGGCAAGACCAATCTTTGGTTTGGATATCTGCATTAGTCCATAGTGGTGCCACACATTGTTTTATCAACCAAGGATTTGTTACAGCAAATGCCATCAGATGCAAACAACTAGAGAGACCTATTGAGGTCCATAATGCTGATGGATCAGCTAATGTTGGCAAAGGCATCAGCCACTACTGTGAAATTATGGCACATATAATAGATGGAAATAATATGGCACATTCATTCCCATTGTTGCTTTATGTTTTCAAGTTAGCTACAAATGTGGTATTCTTAGGTTATGAGTTTTTGTCACAGCACAATCCTTCCATTGATTGGAAGACACATCCATTAGCCTTCAATAGATGTGGAGACATTTGTACCTAATAAGCATCTAATTTATCTGTGTGCACTTTGTTCTTGACAGAACAAGAAAGTCTAAAGAAAGAACTTCTGGTAGAGTTGCATGACTATTTGGATGTTTTCTCAGAGCAGGAATCCATGTGAATGCCATTGTGAAAGACTTGGGATCATGCAATCGATTTGCAACCTGACTTTATATCTGAGAAGGGCAAGGTCATCCTCATGTCACAAACTGAATTATCTGAGATTTGTACCTTTCTCAACACTAAGCTGGAAAAAGACTATATTTATCCTTCTAAATCACCTCAAATGGCACCAGTTTTCTTTATACCTAAAAAAACAAAAAAAGTGACTTGTTATGGATTAATGGTATTTAAATGAGGGTACCATTACCAATGCATATCCTCTACCTCATATAGATCAACTGATTAATTGGCTTTGCTGACATGTTTACTACACTAGATCTGCATTGGGGATATACCAATGTGCACATGAAAGAAGGTGATGAATGGAAAGCTGCTTTCATCACCCCATTTGGGTCTTTTGAGCTGTTGGTCATGTATTTTGGTTATAAAAATGTGCCAGCCACATTTCAAGCTATGATGGATGATTTATTCCACGAGCACTACAGCAATACTGGTGCTTATTTGGATAATCTCATTGTCTTTACAACTAGTTTGTCTCATGCTCAGCATGCTGAGAAAATCCACAAAGTCTTGTATATCTTGCAGGATAATGATCTTTACTGCAAGCCATCAAAATGTTTCTTCTTTAAAAACTCTGTTGACTATCTGGGTATGGTCGTATCTAAAGATGGGGTAGATATGCAAAAATCTAAAACCAGTGCTATTGTGGCCATGACCATAATCAGTTAAACAAGTGCAATTGTTTTTGGGTCTCTATAACTATTATCATCATTTTATAGAAAACTTTGCATGTACATCCAAACCAATGACTGAGTTAACAAAGAAAGATGTATCATGGGTCTGGGGTCCTAATCAGAAAAATGCATATATAACTCTACTGCACCCCTACTTGCATACCCAGATAGCAAAAAAGAGTTGTGTGTAAAAATCAATGCCTCAGACATTGCAACAGGAGAAGTGCTCTCAGTATATGGAGAAGATGGTCTCTGAAGACTATGTGTATTTATTTCTCATTCCTTCAACTCTGCAGAACAGAATTATCCTATTTATAATAAAGAAATGGGAGCAGTTATTTATGCCTTAAAAGAGTGGTGACACAATCTAATCAAATGTCTAAGATTTCAGATCTGGACTGATCACAAAAACTTGGAATATTAGAAGAAACCCCAAATCTTGTCACCATTCCAAGCTCAATGGCATGCTCTGTTACAAGAATTTAACTATGTGTTGGTTTACAAACCTGGGTCAACCAATGGACATGCAGATGCCCTATCTAGATGCCCAGACCATGGTGATTTATTGCAGAACCTAAATAAAAACATAATGGTACTACCACTGCAAGTTATTATAAATGATGTGCATCTCGATTTGCCTTTTTTATAATGTCTATAAAAAATGTCAAAAAACTTAAAAATACCATCATCAGTCACTTGCTAGTTTGATAATCAGCAATCTGTATTTATTATTGATTCTTTATACCTCCTGGATTGAGGATTGAGCTTTTAATGCTATGCCATGATTCCCCTCTCACTGGACATGCAGGACAACAGCAAACATATTCAACCATAGCACAGCATTTCTTCCAACCAGAAATGAAAAAGGAAATAAATAACTATATTAACCATTGTCAAATCTGTGCTCAGTCTAAAGCTACATCATGACCACTGGCTGGCAAATTACTTCCCCTTCCCATCCCACAGCATCCCTGACAGGATATTTCTGTCAATTTTATCTCAGGATTCCTCTCAGTCAATGGACTAGATTCCATTTGCATAGTGGTGGATTGCTTCTCCAAATAAGTTGTCTGTTACAACAGGCATGGGTAGTGTTAGCCATAGACTCAAAGTGCAACCTAAAGCTATGAGGCGAGGACAAAGGGTGAAGGTTCCAAGCACAATGCAAGGTAACTGGTCACTACTCCACCTAGGTGAGTATATAGCAATGTCAAAGATGAAGATAGAGTATCCTCGAGTAAAGACACTGTGAGGCCAAGAGGGTTCTTAGGGAGAGCAAGGAGGAGTGAGAGGGTCAAAGATGCAATAGATTGCTATCTTGAGTAGACTCAAGCTAAAGTACATGGCTTGTGCTATGCCTCTATTTATACATATAAGTCTTCGCACACAGACCAAGTTATACACTGGCATGATAAGAGAGAAAACCAAAAAGAGGAAATGAAAAATAAGGGAAATGAGTCATACACAGCATGAAATGAGTCAGAAAGCTGTGTATGATAGAAGTACATGGAATTCCATAGAACATTCAGGTTGGAAGCAAGAGATATGCACAGCCATGAAGGTGACTAATGGAAAGGCTGTGTGTGTTGAGTAATATATTGTAATGAAAAATGAAGATGGTAGAGGAAAAAGAGAGGGGCAAATCATAACATTGTCTTTATGCTGTGCACCAAGACCATCAATTCCAAAGAACTTGCAGTCCTCTTCAGGGATCACATGTAGTGCAAGCATGGTCTTCCAAAAAGCATTGTTTCCAATAGAGGAACATAATTTTCATCTGCCTTCACAGTTAAAGTATGCAAATTACTAAAAAT
The DNA here is from genome assembly GCA_038094675.1 of Spongispora temasekensis. Classification (NCBI taxonomy): domain Eukaryota; kingdom Fungi; phylum Basidiomycota; class Agaricomycetes; order Boletales; family Boletaceae; genus Spongispora; species Spongispora temasekensis. The sequence continues at coordinate 1,522 of JBBPUL010000260.1, read as the reverse complement.
TGGACCAGAATTGTCAACCACATATTATCCACAAATAGATGGACAAACAGAATGCATTAATTGTGATCTGGCCCAATATCTTCATTGTTATGTGTCAAAAGATCAGGAATCTTGGCCAGAATATATCAAAATAGCAGAATTTACACACAACAACACTGTTACATGTGCTACTGACAATATACTCTTTTCAGTCATGCACAACTACATGCTGTGTATGGGATTTGAAATCCCTAAAGTTTCTTCCACTGCTAGACAGTTCATATCACAAATGGAAAAAGCACATGCTGAGATACTCCATTGGCAATTCCATCTGGTTATCAATGAAACATCTACAATTGCCTTACACTTTAGTGAAGCTTACTCAGAAATGGGTTGGACCATTTGAGATCTTGAAGATCTCACCAAATATGGTTACCTTGAAACTGCCAAGCAGAATCAAGATCCACCCCACAGTTAATATCTCGCAGGTTAAGCCCTTCAAAGACTAATTACCTGGTCAACCTGTCAGTAAGCCTAACACTATTCACATCTCTAAAGATGGATCTGAGGAATTCAAAGTTGAATACCTCCTTGATTCATGTTCTACTTGACATGGTTTATCTTATCTGGTTAAATGGAAAGGTTACAATGTCAGTGATGCCACATGGCAGGCCGCAGTGGACTTAGCAAACACTCCTCTGGCTATTAAGGAGTTTCATCAAAAAAACCCAGCTGTGCCCAGAAACATTAATGGTGTTACCTTGGAAGAATTTGCATATCTGTTCTATGATTCTGATTGAATCTGAAATCTTTGATCTAAAGACAGGGTAATGTTGTAAATGCTACAAAAACACTATATTCAAACTCTTCTCATTTCTACAAGCATTCTGGTAATGCACATTTGCCTACATAATATGATGTCATAAGGCTAGACCCATCATGTGACATAATGTCACACCTTATCTCCTTATATATGACATTATAGTCTAGACTACCTCATGTATTTAATTTAGTAGAACATACATATATAAAGTGGCCAAGAGTCAAGCTGAGCCCCAGCTTCAACCTCTTGTATCTTTGACCAAAGTCTTGAGCCCACATCTATTCCTTTTTGTTTATGGTCAAGGCTGAGTAAAGTACCCAAAGTTTTATGCTCAATTACAACCCTTGGCCTCAACTATGAAAAAGAAAAGACTAAGATGGGGGCTCAAGACTTTGGTCAAAGACACAAGAGGTTAAAGCTGAAGTTCAGCTTGACTCTTGGCAACTTTATATATGTTCTACTACATTATGTAAATACATGAGGCAGTCTAGACTATGATGTCATGGATAAGAAGATAAGAAGTGACATCATATTATATAAGCATGTACAGTGACCTCAAAAACCCTTTCCATACTAACCCCAATGGCAGTGCGCGCAGCGCACTGCCAATCACTGTGGGAATGTCGCTTAGCTTTGGTGGGGATATAAATAGAACATACTCTTGGCTACAACATTGCCCCTTGGATCATGTGATTTCATTCACACACTGCTGAGATATGC
>JBBPUL010000259.1:0-20730 GCA_038094675.1 Spongispora temasekensis | reverse complement strand
GAGGTACATTTCACTCCTCTCTTCTCTTACTGCTAACTTCGCACTGAAGCTCGCAGTGATTCAATTATAATGGAGTTTAGCTCATCCGCTCCATGCACCACAGGTCTATAGCCAACATATTTATCTGCTCCCTGGTATGTTGCATGCATTCTGCCCTGTCATAATTCTTTAGTCACCCGGTCCTTCCCTTAGTCCTATGTACTACTGAGGTTGCGACACTGAGGAGTACATTGGCAATATGATATGTACAGTCACTACAGTGTACTGCCTGTCAGACATTCAGGTTCAAACTAGTGCCTATGCATGTTTCTCATATGCAACTAATTGTTGCTCCCTATCTGAATTCTAAAATGTACCTGCCCATTGCAACATATTAATAATCAGAGTTGATTCACATGTAGTAGTTAGAATTTAGAAATACCTATTGTTCCACACCACAACAGTTGTGTCGGACACTTCACTAAATGACACATAGATCTTGAATCGAAGTGCAAGTCCTTATTGTTGAGGTCACCATCATGCCCTCTTGTACCAGTTGAAAATGAGGTCAGCCAACCCACACCTTCTGAAAGGCTGTGGCCCTCAGTATACTCTCTAGTAAACTAGAAGTTACCACCCCCTCAAATCCAATCTCCTCTCAACAGCAGTATAAAATTACAAGAGATAACAGCTGTAATGTCAAGATGCGTGGTGGCAACAATGGGAAAACATCGAGTGATGACCATGATGAGCCAGATACCTTCAAAATAGGTTAGACCCCCCGTTCGGCTATATTTTGGTTATCTAACCCAACTTTCTTCCTAGACTGTGCTCTTTCACTCATCGTGAATCTGCCACTTGATACTGTACAAGTACGTAGAACTACATGCTTCTCAACAAACCTGCTTACCTGATATCCACAGATCTTCGAGAAATTCACACTGTACAACTTTGTACAACTTTTCACTGTGCTCAAGGGGTCCTCGAATTCTCATGCAAAGTACATTAAATTGTGTGTTGGGAGGATTTGGATGAATGGTTGTCTGACACCTCATATCAGATTAACATACCTTGAAGATGATGAAACGTTGCTTGCAATGAAGCCATCCTACACCCATGAGGCATTCATTGCCATTTTCAATTGTATCATCTGTGAATTCATTGGCACGCTCGGTTATGACAAAATCACGTTCAACCTCCATAGTAACCTCAACACCCCTCTGTTCTTTCATAACGCGAATGGGACTTATGGATTAGCGATCCCCAATTACCAGCTTGTACTAGAGAACAACTCCCCTCACGTGCCAGATTCACTGGTGGCTCCAAAATGGATTGGGGAGATCTCCTTTACCATCTCTCAAACCGATACTCACATGCAACTGAGATGGATTGTTGAGAATCAACCCACAGTCGACTTGGCGATCATGGTTATCATTGAAGAATCACCGAAATGGAGGGCTCTCAGAAACAAGAGTGCCCCTGTATATCAGTTGTGCTTGCAACCCTTCTGCAACAGTTCTGAATTCATTTCTGCCGTTCCTCCAGACCATTTTGGGCCTGTCGTTGTTGAGGAATTCACCTGGATTTCCATCACCAGCATCACCATCAAGCTCTATCTACGTCACCCCGGTGGTTCCTTGATCATTGATCATAATAATCAAGATGAGAACTCAGCATTTGGGGTATAGTTCCAACTTATGGCTTTAGCTACATTCTGATGTGCTCACAGACGCTTTATTCCACCGTCAACATGCACAACGTCAATGCCTGTCTGGCTGTCACTTCAAGGCGCCTCAGGGACTCGCTCATAGCCGAGATGCAAGCAAGTCAGGCAGACCCTCAGGCCATTGAATTATTGAGCATGTACATGAATCAGAAGTGGACTTGGTCGTGCCATGGGATGCAGTGTGGGCATCGTTGAGAATGGGTGTGTTGATGGCTGTGCACCAGCATTACTCTGAGTGGTATCTTTCAAGCAAGCGCAAGCATCCATCTGGGCCATCCTGTGCACCCTCTGCTTGTAAGAAGCAGAAGGATGCAAATAAAGCTTCACGGTCACAAGCATCCCAGCCATCATCAAGCACTCAATTGTAATTCGGAATGATTCGGAGCGACAGAGCATGCTTAGCAAAGTGGAAGGCTGCAGTCTGCAGAACAAGGATTCTATGGTTGTCAACCGATTAGTCAGTATTCCCTTATGTACACTGTCCATGTCTGGCATTGATACATGATTCATTCAATCAATTTCAATGTAGACCTCCGTCCTCGGCACTGCCTCCTCAAACATGTGTTCTGCATGATATGAGAGTGCATACCTACAATTAGTCAAGACTCAAGACTCAAACTCATTTTCAGAGCAGTAGAAAAATGGCACCAAAATTTGACCTCCGAGTCGACCTTCTGTCATTCAAAAGTTCAAATCGTTCCCACATATGGCTTGCAAACCCAAAGCCCAGGCGTCTTCAGAACTCACATACGAGTCCTCAGTCCCTAAACATGGAGGTTGAGCCAAACGCACTGCAGAGAAGGCGCTAAGGGCCCATGCACCTTCTCGTGCTGCTCCACATTCCCATGTTTCAACTCATCAAGAGGAGGAGATTGATATTGATGCACAGCTGTCTGACTTGGAAACTGATGATGAAACAATCCCCAGGACTGATCTGCCTGCTGCTGATGTGCAGCCTCATACTGGAGTATATGACCCATTCATCAATCCATCACAGACTCAGTTGACGAAGACTGCAAGCACAGCCAATGTTCAATACTTCTTCGAGCAGACTGAGGAGGGATCTGTCTGTACTCATTGCAGGTATCTTTCATTATTATATTATCAAACATTTATTCATGGTGATCTTAACAACCCTTCAAAGAGATATTCACAATGCTGATCCAGTCACTTGGGAGAAGACATATACCGTCTGGTGCACCTATGTCTATGTGGCCAACTCTGGTACTTCTACACTCTGTGGCCATCTTGACCACTGGCACTTGCACGAGTATCTGGAGCTTGTTGAAGCATGCAACTGGCCCATATGGCTCGACAGCGTCAGGAAGGCAATGTCACTTGGTTACAGCGTAGCCGAGTTGCACCAGACTGTGGCCGAGGGTGGCATGCTTGAGGGTCTTCAGATGCAGGTGGCGGCAGCTGGTCGAGCAGATATGGCAAATGTTGGGGATCAAGCATCCCTACCTACTTACTCAAAGGAAGAGCTTCACAAACTACTCATTGCTTTCATCATGGCTAATGACCAGGTACATTGACTGAGTATCCATTGACTGATTCACAATTCATTTGAGTAGTCCATCAATGTCATCGAATGCAAAGAGTTCCGAGAACTTATACTATTCCTTCGTGAAAGTCTCCTCGACTCTGATATCCCTCGTCGAACAAAGCTCCGCAATGAGATTGTAGCAACTTGGAAGCACTATCTCGCCAGTCTCAGTAAAGAACTAGAGGTTTTTCATACTTTGAGACTTTTGACCATCCTTTAACCCGTGTTGTTTAGGATGCGATTGGATGGATTTCGTTCACAACTGACACTTGGTCAGCTAGTGACAGGACAAGTTTCCTCACTGTTACTGCTCATTAGATCGCTGCTAGCACCAACAACTGTTTGGAGATAAGATCAGCATTGATTGGCTTTACAAGGTTAAAAGAAAAGCATGACGGTAATTTGTTGGCACTGATAATTCTGGCTCTCCTTGATTGCGTCGGTGCCACGTGCAAGGTTCGTACATCTGCACCTATTATCTGTTTATTGACTGAAATTTACAGGTCAGGCACTTCTCAATGGATAATGCCAGTAACAACGACACATGCATGAGGCACCTAGAGACTTTACTACATGCCTGAGACATTGATTTCAATGCATGTGACCGACAGATAAGGTGTTTTCCCCACATCATACACATTTGTGTCAAGCATGTCATCGACTGTTTCTCAGCTTCCATTCTTGATGAAGCCACACAAGAGTGGTTTGATTCATTTCCCAACGCAGCTGATCGTGAAGACTATGTCGCTGCTATCCAGAAGAACCTTATCAAGATGGCCTGATATATTGTCATTGCAGTCCATTCATCTGGCCTCCATCACAATGACTTTTTGGACATGATCAAACTTGGAAACTCCAAGAATTGGTTCAAGCCACCAGGCAGTATAGTCAAAACTCTTCCAGAACATAAGTTGAAGCGTGATGTCGAGACGAGGTGGGATTCCATGTATACTATGTTGGACCACCTCATCGAATTATGCTTGGTGGGTTACACTTACTGGACATTCGGTACACACTAACCTGTGCTAGTAGGCTGTCGACTACTTTTTGGCATTACTCAATCACTGTGCTCTCGAGAAGCTGAGGTTATCGCAGACAGAATGGCAAGTGTTGGAAGACTTTCATGAGATTCTGGACATAAGTATTGCATGTGAGGTGTTTCCCTTAGTTGTTTGCTAATGATCACATAGATTCCTCATGTTGTCCAACATCGAGTCTCAGGAGACAAATTACCCCATCTTGGACTGTCAGTTCCATACTTCGAGTTGTTCATGACTGGATGGAAAGGGCTCTGTGATAGTCGACCTCGTCTCAAGCCATGGGTTGATATTGGCCTCAAGTGGGCCAACAAATACTATGATCATATCGATGAGACTACTGCCTACGTGATTGCTACGTGTATGTAATTTCATTGATCATAAGACTCGTAACATATGTGCTAATTCTCATAGTTATTGAGCCCTCCATTCGGATGAGCTGGGTCGACGAACACTGGGATAAAGAGAGCATTCTAAAGGCAAAAAATGTTGTCTTGGATCTGGTGTGTGTCAGCCCTGTCGGGGCATCAGTGTTTCTATACAAGCACACACTAATGATCTAAATTAGATGTATGAATACACTGATCGACTACCCCAAGAGATGCCGGTAGAAAATCAGCCTTGCCTCCTTAAAGACTTCGATGCCATTGCTGCTCGGCTACATATTAAAGACATGGAAAGTCGAAGGAATGTGTGAGAGGTGGTCCATACAGTCAATGATGAATATCAATCATACTCGAAGGGCACTTTGACAAGACAGAGTGAGAACCCTTTGAAGTTTTGGGATGTATATACTTGCTGAGTCTTGCTCACGTCGATACTATTGAACAACTGACAGTCTGACACTGACAAATACACTATGGAAATCATAAAACATATTCTACCCTTTCACAATTGCAATGGATTACCTTCTGATACAAGCATCGGCTGTTCCCTGTGAGCGTATCTTTTCTTCCAGTGCAGAAACAGACACCAAGAAGCACAACAGAATTAGCCCGGATCTTCTTGAAGTGCTCCAGATGCTTAAATACCACTACAAGAAGAATAGACTCAATTTTTCTCAAGATGTTCAAACTTCAAATGTTCAAACCTGTGCATTGCTCCTCTGCCTTGCCCTCGTTTTGCTGTACATTTTGTACATTTATTTCAATATAAATGATCCTCTTCTGCGACAACCTTCGATTCAAATTGGAGGCCAAAATCGGTTCCGGGGCGTTTGGTATGCTAGAATTTCATTAATTGTGTATATGAACTGTCGGTTTAACAACCTGCGCCATGTAGGAACTGTCTTTCGAGCCTTCAACTGCACTGGCCCTCGCTGTGAACTTGTTGTTAAGATAAGCGATGCAGGTCTCAACAATCGCTCACTTGACCATGAATATCACATTCTCTCGCAACTCCGTGGTGTCACAGGGATCCCAAAGCCTGTTTGGTTTGGATTAGAATCAAATCGCAATGTACTCATCCTTGACTATCTCGGGCCATCACTGGAGGATGTATTCAATATGTGTGGTCGGGTGTTCTCTCTTAGTACATTGTGTTTGATTGCTATGCGACTGGTATGTCCTCTTTTTTTTTCACGAGTTTTTGCTGAATACTCAAGGGTCACTGACTCGCTGGTCACCCAGTTGAATCATCTCGAAGCCATTTATGCCCGAAACTTCATCCACTGTGACATCAAGCCAAGCAATATTCTCGTCGGGGATGCTGGACAAGACGACCTGTTGTACTTGGTTGATTTCAACATTGCACATTGGTACCGGGATCCTCGAATGCACATCCACATTCCCCCTCATGAAGGCTTGCCCTTCATTGGTACACCAGCATTCGCATCGACTAACAGCCACCAAGGAAATGAGCTTAGCCATAGAGATGACCTGGAGTCTCTCGCTTACGTACTGATCTATCTTTTGCATGGATCGCTCCCCTGGTTCGACAGGACTCCAGTATGAAAAAGTGCAATCCTCCACATGAAGCAAAGTATCCCAGCTGAAGAGCTATGCAAGGCTCTGCCAGAAGAATTCTCCCAGTTCTTGGAGTATGCTCACTCACTATCATTTACTGACAAACCCGACTATGCTCATGTTCAATCACTTTTCTGGGGCCTTCATATGACATTCGTCAATGACCATATGCAATTTGATTGGCAGGTGTCTGGGCACTCTCCAGCCTGGTTCTGCAATGCCAATGTATCCTCCGAATCCAATGACTCCACAGTTGCAAACACCAAGAAGGTATGTCATACATTTAATGTACTGCATATCTACATACTACCAATAGCCCAATAGACAGCGCCGTCCAGCACAGCCCACTGGCCTCGCATTGGCAAGAGGCTCACGAACACCTGGTTGTCATGATGCCATGGTGGTTGCAAAACAGTGTCACGTGAGGACTTGATCTTTGGCAGTGTAAATGATGGTGCTGGTGTGATGCATAGATGGTGTAGTGTGACTACAAGGAGTCGAAGATGGGTCGCAATTGTTTTATTTGTTCGTTCATATACTTGTGTTGTAACTTACAAGTGGTTCAAACTGGTCGGAACTAGTCGGGACTGGTCAGAACCAATAAATGGTTTCTCACAGTCGTGAACTGAAGCTAAACCAGGTAGAACCAGAACTGTGGTTCATCAGGGGTCTGGCTTACATAAGGGAACTGAACTGTTGCCGAGACCAAATAAAACCGAACTGGTCTATGATTAACTGGACCATGGCAACACTAGGTCTAAGGCAGTTTGCCATGTAGCATTACTGATGTCATAACCTTTCCATTTAACAAGATATGACAGTACATGTCAAGTGGATCGTGAATCAAGAATATAGTCCACTTCAAATTCTTTAGAACCATCTTCAGAGATATGCACTGCATCAGGCATGCTGACAGGCTGTCCAGGCAACTGGTCTTTGAATGGTTTAATGTGAAAAATATTGATGGTGGGATGTATTTTTATTCTGGCTGGCAGTTTTAGCATTACTGTATTGGGTAAAACCTTCAAGATCTCAAAAGAACCAATCTATTTTTGTGTTAGCTTTGTGGAAGTGTAAGGTAGTTGTAGATGTTCTGTTGATAACCAGACAGAGTCTCCGATGATATATTCCAGAGCAGCTGATTGCTTTTTCTCAGCCTGCACTTTCATTTTTTCTGCAGTAGCATGAAGAGCATTTTCTACTTTGGCATGTGCTTTTCCCAACTCTGATTGGAATCCAGTGATGGAAAAATTCTATTTCACTTCAAAACCCATGTGCAGCATGTAATTTTGAGTGACTGCAAAGGGTATGCTACCTGTAGCTCAAGTAATGGTATTGTTATGTGTGACTTCTGCCATTTTAACATATTTTGGCCAAGTTTCCTGATTCTTGGATATGTAACATTGCAGATATTGTGCTAGATCATGATTTACATGTTCTGTTTGTCCATCTGTTTGCAGATGATAGGCAGTGGAGAGTTTTTGCTCAATCTTCAGCAATTTACACAATTCCATTGTAAATGCTAAAGAGAACTGTGGTCCTCAATCCGATACTACCATTTTTGGTAATCCATGTTTACACCAGACTGGTCTCTGAATAATATCGCCAGTTCTCTTGAGTTGATAGATTTAGAACATGGCATAAATATGACTTCTTTAGAAAACCTGTCCACTATGACACATATGGCATCTACCTCATTCACTGATGGAAATCCAGAAATGAAGTCGATGGATATATCTTTCCACAGGTGTTTAGGGATTGGTAAAGGTGCCAGTTTACCTGCTGGGAGTCATGAAGGTTTTTTAGATTGAGCACAAATTTAACAACAATCCACATAGTCATTAATTTCCTTTTTCATCTCAGGCCAAAAGAAATGCTGAGAGATAGTAGAGAGAGTATGTTGTTGACCCACATGACCTGCAATTGGCAAGTTATAGCATAAGGTGAGAAGTTCGATCCTCAATCCAGGAGGTACAAATACATGATTAGAATCATTGATAAATACTGATTGCTGTTCATCGAACCAGCATGTCACAGATGAAGGTATTTTTAGATTTTTTGACATTTTTTGTAGTTTCTCCAGAAAAAGTGATTCTAGATGTATATCATTGATAATGACTTGTGGTGGCAACACCATATTATTTTCATTTAGGTTCTGCACTGCATCACCATGGTCTGGTCTCCTTGATAAAGAATTAGCTCTAGCATTGGTAGAACCAGATTTGTAGATTAAGACATAGTTAAATTCTTGCAGTGTGGCATACCATCAAGCTTGGCATGGCAATAAGGTTTGTGGTTTTTTCCAATATTCCAGATTTTTGTGATCAGTCCAGATTTCAAATCTTGGATCCCCGATGAGATAATGATGCCATTCCTTAAGTGCGTGAATGATAGTGGCCATTTCTTTATCATAAATAGGGTAGTTTCTTTCTGCTGCATCAAATGAATGAGAGATGAATGCACATGGTCTCCAGAGACCATCTTCACAATGAACAGAAAGCACTGCTCCTGTGGCAATGTATGAAGCATTGATTTCTACCCTTAATTCTTTTGCACTATCAGAGTATGCAAGTAGTGATGCCTTAGTGAACTTTTCTTTCAAAGTTAAATATGCTTCTTCTTGTGTGGATCCCCAGGACTAAGGAACCTCCTTTTTTGTTAACTCCATCAATAGCTTTGCCATGTGTATGAAGTTTTCAATAAATCTTTGATAATAATTACAAAGTAATGATTGCACTTGTATTATAGATTGCAGTTGGGGCCATTCCATGATAGCTTTTGTTTTTGTGTTTTGCATATCCCTTAAAAAAAACATTTTGAGGGTTTACAATATAGATTATTATTCCGAAGGACCTGTAGAACCTCATGAATGCATTAAGCATGCTCAGCATGGGAAAGACCAGCAGTGAAGATAATAAGATCATTGATGTAAGCACCAGTATCATTATAGTGATCATGAAACAAATCATCCATCATTGCCTGGAACGTAGCAGGCACATTCTTGTAACCAAAATACATAACAAGGGGTTTGAAGGATTCAAAAGGAGTGATAAAGGCACCTTTCCATTCATCACCCTCTTTCATCCTAACATTCATATAACCTCATCGCAGATCCAGCATGGTGAACATGTTGGAACCATGAAGCCAATCAACTAGTTGATCAATACAAGGCAATGGATATGCATTCATGATGGTTCCCTCATTCAGATAGCAATAATCCATTACCAACCTCTTTTTTCCATCTTTTTTAGGGATAAAGAATACCGGTGCTGTCTGAGATGATTTAGATGGTCTAATATATCCTTTTTCAAGTTCTCCATCAAGGAATTTACATATTTCCACTAACTCCATTTAAGACATTGGGATGATGTGTCTCCAAAATCTGGTTGCAAATCAATTACATGATCCCAAGTCTTTCATAATGGCATGCATGTGGATTCCTGCTCCAAAAATACATCTAAAAAATCATGAAATTCCTCAGGAACTTCTGTTTTGATGGTTTTTTGTTCTTCTAGCAAGATCTCATTAACACACACAGCATCATACTGGTGAAAAGACATGGTATGATTCACCCAGTCTATGGATGGATTATACTGTTATAGAAACTCATATCCTAAAAAGACCGCATTTGTAGCTAAGTTGGACACATAAAGGGTCAGGGGAAATGAATATACTATGTGGTTCCCATCCTTCATTTCCACATTAATACAACATATGTGAGTGATGCCTCTTCCCACATTGGCAGATCTGTCAGCATTCCTGACTTCTATGAGTCATTCTAATTCTTCATATGCAATGGCATTAGTGGTTATGAAACCTTGGTTGACAAAACAATATGTAGCACTGCTGTCAACTAGAGCGGATACTTAGACCATTGATTGGTCATTCCTTCATAGTTTTAGCTCCACTTCTAGAGTGTTTTCTCATAAGTGCTGTGTTTTATATGGCATTATTCGGATTTGATGAGGGGTTTTATAACTTAAATCATTTTTTTGTATTTGTGCGAAATTAAGCATCCAATGTTTTTCTTCTGGGGCCAAGCTCAATTGAGACTTCATGGCGGAATATTCATCTGATGGGCTACCATATCGAGATGACAGTTCATGTGACAGGAATGAGACAGGCTCATAGTTTTCATTCTGAGCCATTTTGGTGAGTTCTTGCATGTCAAACACTTCATAATTAAAAGAAGATGACAGATTGACAGAATTAATTACTGGTTCCACTTCTTCCCATTCGGGTTCATCATAGTACATATCAAAAAAGTCCAAAAATGGTACATAGTCCAAATTACATTTTTTTTGTATTTAAGAAATTTTTGTATGTAAAACGTGAAGAAAAATCATCCGAGATCTCAGACACCCTTATATCTGAAGTCGGTGCTAAAAACCTGCCTTGGCATGTGCCTCAACTGCAAGCCAATCTTGCTAGTATGCCTTGGCTTCTTTCATTATCCAAGCCTGATGATGGGCTGTTGCCACTGATTGCAGCACTTGTGGGGGCTGGGGCGGAGTGGAGCTTTGTTGCTGTTGGGGGTGCCAGAATGCAGCAGGGTATCCTGGGGCCTACTGAGGGAGAGCAGAGATTGCTGCTCTAGCCTCATATAAGGTGCAGTTTTGGGGGCAACGAGAAGGATTAGTCAGACACATTGCTCAAATGTGTTCTTTCTTTTGACAACCAAAACATGTTTGATTGTCTGGGGTCTGTGGGGTGTGGGGGGTCTGTCAGTCTATCTACATCGAAGCACCTTGACCAGATTGAATACCTGTCAGAGCAAACCTTTGACCTGGAACTGGGGGGTGAAGAAGAGGACAAGCACTGAAAGGTCTGGTGCTTGGCATGTGAGGGGCTGCTGGGCCGATGTTGGGTTAGGCCAATGCAATCCTATCGAATTTTTGGTTGATGGCAGTGTATGCCTCCACCAATCCATTAAAATCATCATCATCAAGCACTTTTCCATACAACTTGTGTTCGATATGGATCTTGTATTGCACTACTTGTTTCAGCAAGTGCACTGCCTCTTCTTTGCTACATTTGGCATCTGAGAATAGCACAAAAAAGTTCCACATAAAAATAGTGAAATTGCCACTCTATTTTAGATTTAATAATTTTTTGTAGGCCTCATGGCAAAGAGTGCCTATGACAAAGTATGATGTGATTAGCATCTCAACATTAGATACCAACAGCCAATCATTGACATCTTCATCCCTGTACTTTTTGAGAACTGTAATTGCGAATGGAGTGGCATCCCCCACCAATCGGATGATAATTGCATATGTCTCTTCTCTCTTGTCTAGCTTTTTGACTTTGAGATAGAGTTTTATTTTTACCCACCATAGATTAAATGTGCTTTTGTTGCCATCCCATAGGCCAGGATTGCTGATCATTCATTTGGCCCTAGTTGTCACATCCAGCTGCAGGCTCAACAGCTGGTCAGCAAGATCATTGATCTTCTGATTCAGTCCAGACATTTTTGGTTATGTAAAAGGTGGTGGTGGTGGTGTAGGGGTTAGATGAGGGTGGAGTGGAGCAATGAGCATCAAAAAAGATTTGGAGGAGGTGGAGTGGGATGTTTGCTGCTTCAAGTTGAAAGTTTATATTATCCATCCAATCTCAATCTGGCTTAGAGGCTACTTTACAGATGGTGAAGTATTCATAGCCGATCGTACACATATGCTAAATAAGGAAACTCGCTTGCCACTACCATGAAGAGGGCTCCATGAGGATTTCATCTCACAAAGACGAGTCTTGTACACTAGCTCGGGACCAGAGAGTCAAAGGGGGAGAAAACCAGGTTCTGCCTGGCTACAGCTGATGTTTTAGTATGCCAAGACTGTAGATCTTATGGAAGAGTCTACTATTCCACTGAATTACACTACCCAAAACAGCTGCACTGACCCACTATGTATAAAAGGGATTGATCATTATTTCTCAGTGGCTAGGCATGTTCTCTTGAATGAGGTCAAAGCCCTAGCAATGTGAATCAAGTGTAGCACCCGATGTGCACAGCTCAAACAGTTTTATATAGGAGTCATTGTCTCCTAGCTGTCACATAACAAACATATTCCCAATAGAACAATGACCACTTTATGCCTGTGGATTGGCTTTCCAACAGCAAGTAAAAATGATGAGCAGGGTGCTTATGTAACCAGTGTGCAACAGAGGTGAATATATGGGCAGCTTCGACCTAATGAAGTGACCTAAGATAGGACATGACCATTGGCCTCTACTAACCACAAGGAAAGAAAGACTTAGAATGAGGGACCATGACTTAGGTCAAAGACATAAGAGGTCGAAGCTGGGGCTCAGCTCGACTCTTGGCCACTTTATATATGTATACTACTATTAAATATATGAGGTGTGACTAAGCTACATGTGTCTAACATAAGGTAGTCTAGACTACTAATGTCATAGATGAGGTCATATCATATGATCAGTCTAGACCAGTGATGTCATATTATGTAATGCAGTGTGCCACACCATTGAGATCACAAAAATGAGGCAAGTTTGAATAAGGTTACAACAACAGATGTAAGATGGTTTTGTTACTGGATCAATGAATATGGTTAAGCAGATAGGTCTTTAGTAACAGTGATGGTTGGGAACCATACCAGAAAAAGAGTTATATAGTATTAGCATTTGTATAAAGTAGTAATAGTAGTTGAAATAAAAGTCAATGTATGATAATTAGTAGTTAGCAAATAAAATCAAAATAGTGATAGTACATTAGTAAGCTGACAATTCAAATATTATTTTACATCCACTTTAAATATATTCTGGAAAGTCTGGAAAGCCTAGAAGCCAGTACTGGCCAAAGGAGGATCTTTCTAGAAAGTCTAGAAGTCTGGCCAGACCAAGAATAGTTTGCTGATAAAGCCTGGACATTTTGTGTAATCTTGATCATATTTGAGGGTTGAAGGGCCAGAATGGAAGGATCTCCTTACTTATACTTCACAAGAGCCACTGACCCTATGATGTACTCTACATCTGATAGGCTAAATTAAGATAGAAACTGTTTGAGGGCTGGGAAGCCCCTCATTAGTATACTCACCTTTATTATTATTGAATGTTGTCAAGTGAGTTCAGAGAGAAAATGTTCAAACTCCTATATTAAATCCAGCTATATACAATCAATATGAACTGTTATGACATATATTACCATTAGTACTGAGTTTCATACATATGTTCAAGGGCTGGAAAGCCTTTCATCAATATACTCACCTTTAGTATATTGAAGTCACAGGCCTATAGCCTGGGCAGAGATTAAACTAGATACTCACCAGATGGTCGAAGATGCTGGTATAGAGGTATATTGTGATAATAGAAGGGATGTTATTAGAACTCAGATGACTGAGCTTAAATAATATACATAGTTGTATATGCACTTATGTAATATGCTGCATTAGTACACTACACTATACTATGTATATATGTCAAATAGTACTTTTGTTCATTCAACATGGTATCATTGAACATTGTCAAGTAAGTTTAGAGAGAAAATGTTTAAACTCCTATATTAAATCCAGCTCTGCTGGGTTTTATATATGCACAAGTGATATGAACTGTTACAACATATAATACCATTAGTACTAAGTTCCATATATAGTTTCAGATATTCTGGTACTTCTAAGTACTCTTCTAAGCTTTCTGAGTTTCTGGAAGGGTTTGAGATGCTCTGGAAGTGCTTGGAAGACTCTGGAAGTGTCGCAACTAGTCCAAAATTCAATGCTCTCCCTTACTAAGTGTACATAGTATATGCAAGTAAAAAGTGGACTTCTGCACAGGTATATTAGATAAGATAGAATCTTCTTTAGTAATCATAAAACTTGAGACTAAGTTGTGATATGCAATCCTTGAACTTGTTAAAGAAGAGATTTTTTGTGAACATATCAGCAGGATTCTTAGTCTCTTTAATATAAAACAGCTCTACTATTTTGTCTTACATCACAGTATTTTGCAAGTGTGAGTTCTATAGGAAAATCCCTTTCACAAGCTTCAGGTAAAAACCTGTCTGTGAGTAACCAGTTTATTTGTCCTGATCCCAGTCTAAGTCAGTGCAGACAATTAAGCCTTTGCCTTCTACACCATTATAGACAAAAGCATAGTTCTGGGTACTGAGAAGATAACAACAGATATAGTGTGCCTTGTCAAGATGTTCTTGGGAAGGATTTGCCACTTGTCTAGTGAGCTGGGTTACAGCATAGGCTATATCAGAGAGAGTGCCAATCATTAAGCATATCAATAATCCAATAATTTTCTGGAAATGCATCCTTAAAACAGGATTGACTGGAGATTTATTGGTTTCTGGATAGTATCCAGTTAGCAGTGGTGTATTTACTACATGAGCATTGTGAATATCAAAGCACCCAAGAATCTTATCAAGATATGTGCACTAGTCAATGTACATCTTTTGACCTTCTTGATGAATCTTCATCCTTAGGAATTATGGGATTCTCTAAAGTCATGACATTTTCACTTCTTCATGAATGCAGCCTTTAGCTTGTCTACTAAAGCTTTGTTTGGTCTGCAGAAAAGGGCATTATCTATGTAGACAATCATATTGAATGTTGGACTAGTTGTGATGCTTCTGAAGCATCTCAAACCCTTCTAGAAACTCAGAAAGCTCAGAAGAGTACTTGAAAGCATCAGAATATCTAGAACTATGTACAGAAGCCAGTACTAATAGTAATATATGTTGTAACAGTTCATATCACTTATACATATATAAAACCCAGCAGAGCTGGATTTAATATAGAAGTTTGAATATTTTCTCTCTGATCTCACTTGACAACACTCAACAATATCAAAGATGAGTATACTGATGAGGGGCTTCCCAGCCCTTAAACAAATCACAAGTACTGTGTCTTTCTATTGTGATATGTATATAAATAGGCCAGTATCTGATTTGAGCTGCTTGAAACCTAGTTCCTTCATTGACTTGTCCAAAGTATGCCACCAAGCTAGTCCAGCTTGTTTTAGGCCATATATGACATGGAGAAGTCGAAGTACTTTGTCTTTTATGTTGGGTGACAGGAACCCTTTCAGAAACTCCATGTAGAGCTTCTCATCTGGTTTGCCATATAGATAGGCAGATCAGACATCAAGTCTGGTGAGATACTAGTTTTCTAGTATAGAAAGGGCAAGCATACACTACATGATTCAAATCTCACTACTGGGGAATATATCTGGTCATAATATAAGCCTTTAACTTGAGAAAAGCCTTTGGCCACTAGTATGGCTCTTTTCTGACCATTAGATTTGATATCAAAGACCCATTAGTTTTTTATGACCTTATGGTTCTTGGGTCTGTCAATTACTTTATAGACTTCATGGTCTTGAAGCATTTGTAGCTCTTTGAGACAAGCTTCATGCAAAAGTTTATACTTATTGGCAGGGAGCTTCAGGATATCTTTGTATTGCCAGTGTTACAATTAGTCTATGGCCCTCTTTTCTTTTCCTTTGTCTTAGCCACAGCACCTTCCATTGCACCTTTAGATGTCTCACCAGCCATCCTTACTGGTTTGCCTATGCCTCTCCAGTCATCCTACTAGTGTATACCCATCCCCATCCCCATTCCCATTCCCTTGGGCCTATGGTCTCTGACACAGTGTGTTGCCTTTGCCTTGTTCTTGGACTCTTTCCTTTGGCACCACATGCCCCCTTTTCTTCTTTGTTTCACTCTATTGCTTCTGACACCTCGTGTTGCTTATTCTTATCTCAGGTATTTCATCTGTGCTTCTCTTCTACTGCTCCTGCAGCCCTCGTGCCACAGCACATTCTCTTTTGACCTTCTCTGCTGTGCATTCACTTCTTATTTCCAATCTGCAGTCTTCTTCTTACTCATTCATACTGTGGATTACTTATAGATGCTTATCCTCTTTTTCCCTTATATCTTCCTTTGTCTTTGAGGCTCTTCTTAGGCCTGGTCCATGCATGTCCCCCACACATATATATAGAGGTGTAGCACAAGCCATGTACCCTAGCTTGAGCCTACTCAAGATAGTAATCTATTGCATCTTTGACCCTCTCGCTCCTTCTTGCTCTTCCTATAAACTTCTTGGCCTTGTAGTGTCTTCACTCAAAGACACTCTGCCTTTGTCTTCGACATCACTACATACTCGCCTAGGCAGAGTAGTGACTGGTTACCTTGCATTGTGCTTGGAACCTTCGCCACTCATCTTTGTCTTGCAGCTTTAGGTTATGCATTGAATCTACAGCAGACACTATCTGTGCCTGTCGTAACAGTTACCTTGCATTGAGCTTGGAACCTATGCCCCTCATCTTCATCTCACAGCTTTAGGTTACACATTGAGTCTATGACTGACACTACCTGCACCTGTCATAACAGCCAGTTCCTGTAACTGACAAAGATGTCTTTCTCTGGAGGATGCCACAAGATGTTAAGAATGTGACCAAAGAATCTCCCCCTTTCCAGGTGATGTGTTTTATATCATCTTCTGAGGGAGAAGGAGAAAGAGGCAGTGTACTGGGAAATGGTGGCAGCACTGTATGGTGAGAGAGGCCAGGGTCCTCTCAGAGAATATCCCACTCAAATTGCCATAGTATACTCATAGTGTTCATAGTGACTCATAGTAATCATAGTACTTATAGTATCATAGTGCCATAGTGTCATAGTGTTCATAGTATTTATAGTGACTCATAGTAATTATAGTAATTATAGTAATTATAGTACTCATAGTACTCATAGTGTCATAGTGCCATAGTGTTCATAGTGTTTCATAGTGTTTATAGTAATCATAGTAATCATAGTGTCATAATGACTAATAGTAGTATTGATCAATATTTTTCCACTACTAACTGGGCCTAATTAGTGCTTTGCCAACATTTCTAACCCAGACTAACCAATGTTTTCCTAATAACTAAGTCTAACCAGTGCTTTGCTAATATTTCTAACCTGGACTAACCAATGTTTTCCTACTAACCAAGTCTAAATAGTGCTTTGCCAATATTCCTAACCCAGACTAACCAATGTTTTCTTTCTACTAACTAGGTCCAACTAGTTTTGCCAATATTTCTAACCTAGACAAGCTATGAAGTACTGTCAAAAAGTGTACCAAACAAGAAGAGAAAGACTTAGTAAGATTTATTGTTGCTTATATCATTTGTTATGAGTGAGTACTACCAAAAAGCATAGCAAAAAATATACAAAAGTATATATACCAAACATCTGGAGAAAAGATAGTGTGAAATCTGAGTGATGAAGTACTACCAAAAAGTGTACTACCAAAGTGTAGTAGAAACATGTAGCAAGAAGACTTGGCAAAATTTTGGATTACATATGTTGCTTACATCATTCAATTGCATAACTTAAAAATTTCAAAGACTTTTAGACTTTTCTTAGACTCAAATAATAAACAATGATGGTAAGTACTCATCATCATTCTCATTCTCACTGACATAGGATCTGGCCTACCTTGATTACACCACACTCTGCTTTGAGTTGAATGTCACTGCAACCTGAAAGCTGCTCACTTTATTTACAAAGACAGACAGATACTACTGTATTTCTCCCTAGCCTCTTCTCCTGACAACAATGACAACACTGCTGCAGGAAGATGACGCAGCCCACCACCACCACCATCAGTAAATCACTGATTTATATATATAGATGCAGACTAGTACAGACTGGTACAGACTAGTATGACAGAGGTACAGAGGTACAGACTTATATAGGCTATTAGAGACTTGTGGTCTAGCATACCATAATCAAATACAACCAAGCACAACCAAATATACTAACCAGGCTATAACCAAACACAACCAAACATACTAATCAAATACTAATCAAGTACCCATTAAATATAATAAAGCACACTACTAACTAGACACTAACCAAATATAACCAAGCAAACCAAGCAGATACTAACCAAACACAACCAAACACACTAACCAGGCACTAATCAAGCACTTACCAAATACAATCAAGCATACTAACTACAGTGAGGTGCAAAACTATTGCAATGCCTAACCCCAAACCAGAGTGTGTAGTGCCCCACAATCACTTGTGGGAATTTCACTTCACTTTGGTGGGAACAAATAAAGTACATACCTTTGGCTACACCTTTGTCCCCAGGGCCATGTGATTTGGTTCACATGCTCCCAAGATACATCCATTTCAAATCAGCAATACCATTGCAATAGTTTTGCACCCTTCACTTAGCACATTGAAATTAAGTGTTATATTTTTGGCCATACAAACAAAGATACACATAGTAGGAACATGTCTGAGTTCAAAATAGTTCACACACATCTTTGTTTCCAACTACAACCATCTTGAGATCCATCTCTCCTACTTAGAAATACACCATTCTCTCTATGCTTGATGCTGGTCAATTTGCCAACTTCATTACATTTTCTACTGGTCTCAATGTGTCTAACATTAAGAACACACTCTAAAGAGCATTCTGAGCTTCAGAAGGCTGCTAGAGGTCATCTATTTAAGCTTACCTCTGCCAATATCCACCATGCCATTTGTTTCATCTCATCTGGAAAGGCAGAGAATGCTGTTCAGGTGACCAAGGCACTCACCAATATAGTCAACCAGCCTCTCTCTACTTCCACAGTACACAGACACTTGAAGAAGACAGGTATAAGAGCTATGGTCAAGTCAAAACAACCTCTTCTTTCTACCAGGCATTGCAAGGCTCATCTGGACTTTGCTTATGCTCATAAGGATTGGACTCTGAAGGACTGGAAGAAGGTAGTATGGTCTGATGAGACCAAAATCAATCACCTAGGGTTAGATGGGTGCAAGTGAGTGTGGAAAAAGGCAGATGAAGGGCTCAGTGATAGGGTGGTGAAAGATACAGTCAAGTTTGAAGAAGGTTTTTTGATGATGTGGGGGTGTATGACTTGGCAGGGAGTTGGCTATGCTACCAAGATTGATAGTAGGATGGATGGAGACCTTCACCTTCAGATTTTGAAGGATAAACTGCTAGATTCTCTGCAGTTTTATGGTCTTAATCCTTCTGACATCATCTTTTAGCAGGACAATGACCCCAAGCATACATGCAAGAAGGTGAAGGATTGGCTTCATGAGCAGGATTTTCATACTATGGTATGGCCTGCACAGTCTCCTGACCTTAACTCCATTGAACATCTCTGGAGTTACCTCAAAAGGAGACTAGCAGATCATAAATCTTCTCCTAAGAGGATTTATGAATTGTGGGAGAGAGTTCAGGTTGATTGGGAGGGGATACCAGCTGAGGAGTGTCAGAAGTTGATAGAGAACATGCCTAGAAGGGTTCAGGCAGTTATCAAGATAAAAGAAGGCTATACCAAGTATAATATACCCAATATACCAGAAGGTGCAAAACTATTGCAATGGTATTGCTGATTTGAAATGGATGTATCTTGGAAGCATGTGAACCAAATCACATGACTCTGGAGACAAAGTTGTAGCCAAGGGTATGTACTGTATTTTTTCCCACCAAAGTGAAGTGAAATTCCCACAAGTGATTGCAGGGCACTGCGCACCCTGGTTTGGGGTTAGGCATTGCAATAGTTTTGCACCTAACTGTAGATACTAACTAATATAACCAGTAGACTAACCAAATATTAATCAAATACAACCAAGCAGACTAACCAGATACTAACCAAACACATTCAAACACTAACCAACTACTAACTAAGCACAACCAAACACAACCAAACACTAATCAAATTACATATAATCTAAGTAATAATTCACTGACAAATAATATACATATAGTGGCACTAAATTAGTTATATCATGACTGGATTTGCACCAGATTATGTAATTCTAAAATGGAACAAACACCATTACTATATACTACATTTGGTATAGCACTTACTAAGCAGATAATTCCCACACACCTTTGTTATATGTAAAGCATTTTCCTCTTTAAGTAATATTAGATGAAATTGGCTATATCCTGGCTGTATCTGTGCCGGATTATGTGATTCTTGGACAGAATGAAAGCTAATACTCTGTACTACATTTGGTACAGCCATTACTAAGCATATAATTCCCATGCACTTTTGTTATATAGCATTTCCCTTTTTAAATAACTCTGAGATTAATTTGGCTATATCTGGGCTGCATGTGCACTGGATTATGTAATTATTGCGCAGAATGAAAGACACTACTCTATACTACATTTGGTACAGCCATGTCTAAGCACGTTATTATTTGTTGTGCTTGGTTAGTTGGACTTAGCAGTTTTGAAGAGTGAATGCTCAAAAAAGTGCACAAGTGTGGATTTCATATTTGGTTATTTTCATTTATTTGTACCACCACACTATATGAACAACACACCTGCGAGTTTTTTTCCCACAGCCTCTTTCTTCTTGATTTGTATCATCTCTACCACCACTACTCTCTACTTACCACTTACCACCATTACTTAATTGATTATGCTTGTTTGTGTTTGACAATATCCATATATGGTAAGTGTGGATATATTATTATGTAATCTGTAACTGATTATGTAAGTT
>JBBPUL010000258.1:0-26883 GCA_038094675.1 Spongispora temasekensis | reverse complement strand
GCACAAACAACTCCTGAATGTTTCTGGTCTGATGAAAAGGGTATTCTGCCAAAGAAGACTCTTGGGTAGCTGAGCAGGATCTAAAACATGCCAAGTCTACTCTCCAAGAATATAAAAACCTTCACCTGAAAGTGTTCCCTCCCTCAAAGTGCTGACCTCCCACCATTGCTCCAAAACAACCCTTCACCTGCTTCTCCCCCTCCCCACTATGTCTTTCTACTACTATGTCATATGTCATTGCTAGCTCTATCTCATGTCTCTTGTCAATCTCATCACTATCTCTTTCTCCATCTCTAGAGGAGAGTAGCTGAGCTCTGGGCTCTAGTCCCAGCCCTTCATTGCTGGCTGACCCTTTAGCTCCTACACATGATATTTTGATGGCAAGAGACAGTACACCTCCTAGCCCTGACTCTGTATATACCCTTTCCATCCTTGAGCCACCCACTGACACCCCAACCCCCATCATCTCAGTAGTCCTGCCCATCCACTTCCATGCCCTGCAGTCTTTAGACCCCACTGATGATAAAAGTAATGAGCTCTATGAAATGCTCACTGATCCTCACCTCTTCCGAGGTATCTCTGCATTTACCAACCAGACATCAGTTATATTTCTCTTTTATATGTTATTCCTCCAACTGAAGTGACTCCTCCTTTATTTTAGACCTCTCCTCAATTCCCTCAACCAACAAACTTCCAGATCCAGAGCTCAGCTCCACAACATCTACACTCAGGCCTTTGGGTTCATATATGATATCACCCACCAGCTGGAACTCTGAGAGTTCCTACAGGAGATTGAGAGGTATCTCAGGGAAATGTCCATGTTCTCCACCTCAGTCACTGTTGCCCTCACCACCACCATCCCTGCCTCTCTGATCAATGTTTCTCCCACTGAGATTATCTGTACCTCTGTCCCCATCAAGGAAGCAATGCTGAGCACATCCTCCTCCTTCAATGACCTTATGTCCACCCTTGCCCTAGAAGCCCTGCAGGCCTGCTTTGAATGAATCCAAGAGGCCATAACCCAATGATGTATCTTACAGGGAGACCTCCCCTGCCCTAGTGACCACCCCTGCTACAGAGACACCTGTTTCATTTGTCACAGGCTCAGACACATTCATGTAGATTGTGTCTACTATATCTGTCCCTTCTGTCAATGCTCTGCCTCCAGTCACACCCAGGCTTGATGCCCTTACTGCCTTCATCACTCCCCTCTACCCTCATCCTCATTGTCCTCATTCTCCTGAAGCTTCACCTGCTCTCGTGGCTCCTTTTGAGCCCACCCCTCATGCACTTCCAGCCACTCTCAGTGCTCTAGCAGCATGCTTCCAATACCTCCACCTTGGTACATGATAGACCTCCTAACAGAGACACTTCCCCCACAAAACTTTTGATTTTGATGATGTTGCAAAAAGTAACATGTGCAGTTCCCTGGTTGAAGTTTGTCATGAATTTTAGAGTCTCACTAGGTTTTAACTCCACTAAATCTGGCACCTTCCCTTAGCAAGGTCATCAACCTTTTCTCATGTCTTGACTCTGCTGGCTACAAATTCCCAGCCAACATCCAGGTAATGCTACTCCAAGCTTCTTTCCTTCATGGATGTCATTGTGCAGATGATCACACAAGTGAAGAATGCTTCTGGAAAGGCCAAGGACCCCACTGTCAATGAGATTCAAAAGGCTGTGATCCTCTTCTGGGATTAGTGCCATATGAAGGATCAATCCAAGGCCAACCAGGCCAACAAGACCAGCACTGTTAAGCACAAGGGGGAGGACCCCAAGTTCAAGCAGCAGCAGCAGCCTGATGGCAGCATGTGCAAGAACAAGAGGCCTTGGGGCTGATGTGGTGGCAACAAGGGCAAGGGAAAAGTAAAAGCTATGCCTACTCAACCCCACACCCACATTGCCTCTTTTATCCACTATACTGGTCCCAAGTCAACCATTGACCCTTGCCTTCTCTCTCACTGCCCCACCAGTCTCTATCAAGGAGAATAAGGTCCATCTGCTGACACTTGTG
Organism: Spongispora temasekensis; assembly: GCA_038094675.1. Taxonomy (NCBI): domain Eukaryota; kingdom Fungi; phylum Basidiomycota; class Agaricomycetes; order Boletales; family Boletaceae; genus Spongispora; species Spongispora temasekensis. The sequence goes on along the minus strand of JBBPUL010000258.1, from coordinate 24,869 downwards.
TCCAGCAAGCATTTAGTCTCACCCATCAGCTTGACATTCCTTCTTCAATTGAGACTATCAGATCTCTTAACACTGGTATCACCCATGGGGGTTCATTCTACTTGCTGCTGCTTCCATCTCCTGCTCACATTGCTGGCCCCTCTTCACTCACCATCCCAACACTTGCTGCCAGAATCCAATCAATTCCTGATTTGAACTCTGAGTCCAACTCTTCTCCTCCCTCCAAGCACTCTCACAGATGCAAGATTATTGTGCCACCATCTGACCACTGGGATGAAGATGACATATAGTTCGGAGAATCCTCATGAGGTAGATTAGTTTGCTTGGTCCAGTGATTCTATCACTTTGGTTAGTCACTCCCACCATTACTGCTCCTATTGCTAATGGCAGCTCTTGTGCCCACAGCTAGTAGTCATTATACAGCAGCATGTGGTAATATACAAAATTACTATCACCCCTTTTATGTGTAATGTGCTAAGTATGACTATAACCTGAGTAAGAAATACAAGATCCTCTGGATACTTGACTCTGGTGTCTCCATGCACTTTATGCCTCTAAGAGAAGTGGAAATGAGCACCTTCCAGTTCAAACTGCAGCTGCCACCATCTTTGTAGAATGAAAAGGGACTGTCAGACTACAATGGTTTGATGACCATAACCAAAAGTTCCTTCCAGAACTGCATAATGTTGGTCACATCCCAAACTCTGGAGTCAACTTGATCTCATTAGGACAACTGCTACAAGTGGGTGCTAAGATACATGAAGCCCTTAACCAGCTCACTGTAAACTATGGTAATAGTGAAATTCTTGCACTTTTTGTTACTGGTTGCTGCAACATGTATACCTTAAAGGCTACTCCAGCTCCTATACACATTCATGGGACTATTGATTTGGAGACCATCCATTAATGCCTTGATCATCTCTTCAAGGAGGTTATTAGACAAGCCAAGACACATACTTCAGGTCTACTGGATTTCATTATTTCCAATACTGATTTTTCAGTCTGCCCTGGTTGTGCTGAAGGCAAAACACCTCAATGTTCTATTCTTCCATGTGCACTAAATGTACCTTTAAGCTTATCCATATGGATTTTAAGTCATTTCCCACTAAATTGTACCATCATCATTAGTATCTGATCATTTTTCTGGATGACTACACCTCTATGGCTTGGACCATACCTTTGCACAATAAAAGTGATGCATTGGATTGGTTGCTACCCACTATTTTCTCAAGGAGGTGAAAACCCAGTTTAATGCATCTGTTCAACAGTGGATGTCAGACTTTGGCAGAGAATATAAATCCACCACATATAACAATATGCTTAAGGAGGAGGGCATTGTTGTTTGCAACAGTGCTCCCCACATTCCTCAACAAAATGGGTGTGCTAAAAGATTTATGAACACCTTGATGGACAAAGCTGAGGTGATGTGGCATCTTGCCTGCTTGCCTGATAGTTGGTGGAAATTTGCCACCTCCCATGCCACTCATGTGTATAATCATACACCTCTTTCATGCCTACAATTGGATATGCCAAATGAGGTTTTCACCTCAAAGGTTCCTAGGATTGACTACTTGCTGTTACGACTGACACGGGTAGCATCAGCCGTAGACTCGATGCGCAACCTAAAGCTGCGAGGCAAAGACGAGGGGCATAGGTCCCGAGCGCAATGCACGGAGACTGGTCACTACTCCGCCTAGGCGAGTATGTAGCGATGTCGAAGACGAGGTTAGAGTGTCCTCGAGCGAAGACGCTGCAAGGCCAAGTGATACGAGGGGAGAGCAAAGGGGAGCGAGAGGGTCAAAGACACAATAGATTGCTATCTCGAGTAGGCTCAAGCTGGAGATACACGGCTTGTGCTACGCCCTATTTATAAGTAAAGAGTCCTGTGCACGGACCAAGCAGTGCAGTAGCTCGACAAGAGAGGAACCTAAACTAAGTAACTGGAGATAAGGGGAATGAGTCATGCACAGCGTGAAACGAGTCCGAAGGCTGTGTATGATAGAACTACATGGAATGTTGTGGAACCCGTGAGTCAGAGATAAGAGATAAGGAAGCACACAGCCGTGAACGCTGATTAAGGGGAAGGGCTGTGTGTGTTTAAGTAATACAAGGCAAAAGAGGGCGAGGAAAGAAAAAGAAAAGGGGCCGATCATAACATTACCCCCTTAGTAGGGTCGAAACCCTAGTGAGACCTCTTTTACAGACCACGGCAAGACCCAACGGGCGATCTGCACATGTTACTTTCTCCGACTGAGTCAAAGCAGAAGTCGTCGTCCTCATTCAATGCTGGTGGGGATTAAGGTGGAGGTACTGGAAGCGCGCGGTTAGAGCGCTGAGAGCAGCGGGAAGTGTTGGAGGCACGGGACCGAAAGGATCCCTGGGACTGGTGGGAACTGTGGGAGGAAGTTGAGGAAGAGGAGGACGCAGGCGGGGAGCGGTGGTTGCGAAAGGGGCAGGTGCCTTGGGTGTGTCCGGGGGAGCGGCGATGACAGAAGGGACATGTGTAGTGAGGGCAATGGACCCGAATATGCCCGAGCCTGTGACAGACAAAACAGGAGTCCCGGTAGCAGTGATGGTCACTGGAGCAGGGTAAATCTCCTTGTAAAATGTGTCATTGGACCGTGGCTTCTTGGATGCGATCGAAGCATGCCTGGAGGGCATCAATGGCCAGGGCTTCCATGGGGTCGAGGGGGGAGGACGAAGCACTAGGGGTTTCGTTGGCTGTGGGGACAGAGTCACGAATGATTTCAGAAACCGTTGGAGAGGGGGAACGGATATTATGGTCGCGGATAGCAATGTTGGTAGGGACGGTGACCGCAGCGGTCTCCCGAAGGTACCGGTCTATATCCTGGACGAATTCCAAGTAACCCAATTGGTGGGCTAGGTCATATACATGTCCGATGATTTCAGTATGGATGCTATGGATGGAGGCTCCGGTGAGGGCGGTGTTACGTTGTTCGCTACCAATGAGGGCCTGAAAGAGGTGGGGAAGGCACTCCAGTTGGAGATAGACCATGTAAAGGAGGAAAAAGACGGAGGAGGGGTCTGTGAAGGCAGAAATCCCTGTGAGCATATGGGGGTTGGTAAGGTATTCATGGAGCATGCTACGCTCATCGTCGGTGGGGTCCAAAGACCGAAGGGTATGGGCATGCAGAGGAATATTGACCGAAATTACTGGGGTCGGGGTGTTGGTGGGTGGGTCGAGGACGGAGACGGTATATAGAGGGCCTGGGCTAGAAGGAAGATTGTTCGTTGCCAGAACCACAGCATCCTCATGATGAGGAGTGTCGGCCAATGGCGGAGAATGGGTGCGCGGCAGCGAAGTAAGATAGTCCTCCATAGGAGGTACTGAAATGGACAGGGAAGAAGGTGACGAGGGGGATACGGATGAGACATTTGACATAGTGAAGGAGAAACGTAGAGGTGAGGGGGCAAAGACGATGGAGGGCGTTGCGAGGGGGGAAGCTATCGCTTTGAGGGAGGGAAGGCCTTCGGGTGAAGGTTCTTATATTCCTGAAGGGCAGACTTTGCATTTTTCAAGTTCCACTCTGGAACCCAAGAGTCTTCTTCTGTGGTGTATCCCTTCCATCGGATTAGGAACATGCAGGAGCATGATGTTCCTCTGTGGCGTAGGACCTTCTCGATTTCGTATTCCTCTTCGCCTTCTATTAGCTCCGGGGGTGGAGCTGGGAAGTTCGGGCCATGTACGTTGTTTTCGCGATAGGGCGATAAGAGGGAGGCATGGAACACGGGGTGAATCTTCCATGTCGTTGGGAGTCGGAGTTTGTATGTCAAAGGGGATAGGACGTCTGTGATAATGAAGGGTCCTTCCCTTTTCGGTGCGAATTTAGGATTCGCGATGCGGCGGTTAAGGTTTTTTGCTTCTAACCACACCTTGTCTCCTTTGGCGAATGGGGTAAAGGAACAGCGTGTGTGAGATGCCATTACTTGGCGTGCGAGTTTGTGAGTGGTGAGTGCTTCATCCCTTGCTGCGGATAGGGCCTTGAGGCATTCTTCCAGGGCTGGGAGAGGCATTTCTGCGAGGACCGTGGGGAGGACATGGGGTTCGAAGCTGTACATGAGGTAAAATGGCAATTTGCCAGTGACGGAGTGAGGGCGGTGATTGTGTGTGAATTCTGCATGGGTGATGTGATCAGCCCATGTGGTTGGGTTGTTTCCGCAGAAGATCCGGAGGTATGTTTCGACTTCTTGGTTAACACGTTCTGTTTTGCCATCGGATTGTGGGTGGTATGCTGTGGACAGGGAGAGGTCATATTTCAAGAGTTTTCCGAGCTCTCGGGCAAAGGTGGATGCAAATTGAGGGCCGCAGTCCAAGATGATTTTGTCGTAGAGGCCCCAGCGGTGGTATACTTTGTGGAAGAAGAGGGTGGCTATTCCCTTGGTAGTGATTTGTTTCTTGGTGGGGCAGAGAATTACCCCCTTAGTAAGCCCGTGGTCGACCATGACCAGTAGGCTGTCAAAACCGTTAGACAACGGGAGGTCCATGATAAGGTCACAGGAGACTTGTTGGAACAGCTGGGAGGCAAGGGATTTGATCGGGGACAAAGGAGCAGCGGGGGGGTGAGTGTTCGCTTTGTTTTGTTGGCAGAGGGCGCAACCTTCAACATAGCGGCGAACCTGGGTGGCAAGGCTGGGCCACCAGAAGTCGTGAGCAATGAGTTGGCGAGTTTTTAGGTATCCAGGGTGGCCGGCGGAAGGGTGATCATGGGCGCGTTGAATGACTGTGAGGCGATCTGGTTCCGGGACGTAAACGCGATCTCGATAACAAAGGAGATTTTCTTTGAATTGCCAATTGGAGAGGCAGTTGCAAAGGTTCGGGGCGGTGACAGGGCCTTCAAGGTCTGCGTGGAGGCAGGTGACGAGTTCGTCATCGGCAGAGTGTTTACTAATGGCGGTGGCAAGGACGGAGTCAACAACGTGAACGAAGAGGGTTTCGGGGAGGAGGGTAACTGCTTGGTTGTCAGACTTGGACGAGAGTCGGTCGGGATGACGGGAGAGAGCATCAGGGCCAGAGAGCAGAGAGCCGGGGACATGGGTCATCCTGAGATCAAAATCGGCAAGATCGAGGAGCCATCGCGCTTGGCGACGGTTGAGATTCTGGGGTTGACGAAAGTACGTTAGGTTTTTGTGGTTGGTGAAGACTTGGACCGGGTGTTGCGAGCCACGGAGATAGTGGCGCCAGGCTTTGAGAGCGCGGATAATGGCCAAGAGTTCCCTGTCAAAGATATCGTAGTTTCGTTCTGCAGGAGAGAACGACTGGGAGAGGTAGGAGCAGGGGTGCCAGTCTCCGTTTGAGTCAGTCTGGAGGAGGATTGCCCTGGTGGCATCTCGGGATGCGTCGGTAGCTACGGCAAAGGGTCTAGAGAGGTCTGGGAGGCGAAGGATGGGTTGGGAGAGGAAGAGCTTTTTGAGCTCGTTGAAGGAGATTTGGTATTGGGAAGTCCAAAGCCACACAGCAGTTTTCTTAGTGAGATCGATGAGAGGGCGAGCGATGTCAGAGTATGATGGGATGAATCGCCGATAAAAGTTTGCGAATCCGAGGAAGGAGCGTACGTCTTTAACTTTCTTTGGAGTAGGCCAAGAGGCGATTCCATCAAGCTTGACGGGGTCCATGGCGAGTTCGCCTGGTTTGACAATCATGCCGAGGTATTCTACCTCGGGCGTGGCGAATTTACATTTACTCAGGCGGAGATGGAGATCTAACTCCATCATGCGTTGGAGGACTCGGCGGGTACGCTCGGTGTGGGATTTGTTGTCGGGAGAGAAAATGAGCAGGTCATCCATGTAGATGACGAGCCATCCTTCGGCGATCATGTCTCTGAAGGAGTCGTTCATGAAACACTGGAAAGTGGACGGGAAGTTGTTCATGCCAAAGAACATAACCATTGATTCGAAAAGGCCCTTGTGGGTGATAAAGGCACCTTTCCATTGGTGACCATCCTTGATATGCACGTTGTTGTATCCCCATCATACGTCGAATTTGGTAAAGATGTTAGCTCCTTTGAGCTTATCGACGAGGTCCGAAACAAGGGGTAGGGGATAGGTGTCACGGATAGTATGTTCGTTCAGGTACCTGTAGTCTTGACATGGGCGGAGTTTGCCGTCTTTCTTCTTGACGAAGAAAAAAGGGGAGGCCTGCGGGGACTTAGAGGGGCAAATTTTCCCAGAGCGAAGGTTTTCGTCTAGGAAGGCTTCGGTTGCCTTTTGCTCGTCGGGGGACAGAGGGTAGATTTTTCCGATTTTCGGGACAAAAGACTCATCGAGGTTGATCTCGTGATCATAAGGTCGTGATGGGGGAAGAGATTCACAGTCTTTTTCCTCAAAGACTTTGGCGAAGTCTGAGTACTCCGGAGGTAAGGTGATTTCTTGGGTCTGGGTTCCCGCTTTCTCTGCAAGCTTGGTTGCTTCGGAGTAGCGGGCGATGGTAGCGGAAGGCAGGATGTATGGTCCTCCTCAGGTGACACGGTTGATGGAATAGTGGCTTAGGGTTTGATTTTGCCACTGTTTCTCAGACTGAATACCCAAGTATGTATGCAGATGCCTGTGAGTTTCGGGTGTCGTGTTGACACACTGAATCAAAGTTTCCCCAAACCCCTGTAGGGGTGGGGCATGGTAGTGGGAGTCATGTCGCTTTTGATCGGCGACGTAGGCATGGTAGAGGTCTGCGGATTGGTCAAGGACCTCGGGGACGGAGATGGTTTGCCTTTCCCAATCAATTGTTGGGTTAGCGAGGCGGAGCCAAGGGAGACCAAGGATAATGTTTTCCTTTCCACAGTTCATGAGGTAGAAGAGCACCTTTTGGGTGACTCCTTCTCCGACGGAGACATAGAGTTCAGTGGAGAATAGAATATCTCCATTGGAGTTTGTGGATTGGTCTACGTTGCGGACGCGGATAGGTTGTTCAAGGCGGGTACGAGGGAGTCTGTGTTTCCGGGCAAAAGCCCAATCAAGACAAGAGATTTCCGCTCCAGAGTCAACAAGAGCGGGAGAGTCGATGACTTTCATGATGTGCGAGGGTACCACGAGCTGAATGGGGATACGCATAGCTCTATTTGATGTGGATACTAGTACAGGTGCACAAGAAACGAGTCGTTTGGGAGGTACTTGCATCGAAAGAGTCCTCCCTTTTAAAAATCCTTGACTCCTACTGCCTCTACATGAAGGTCTTCATCGTCGTCCTCATTTATGAGGCCCAGTGTTTCTTCTTCAGCTTTAGCAACCTTTCGGTCGGTTTTGGGATGTGGAGGAAGATCTTTGAAGGTTGGGCACTTGTTGGAGAAGTGGCCTGACTTCCTGCATCGGAGGCAAAGTCCTTGTTTGAAGCAGCGTTCTCGCTCTTCAGGGGTGAGTTTAGGAATGCAGATAGCGTCCACATCCATGGCGTTAGGGTCTTTGTCTCGTGAAGTCTGGGTGGGGCAAGAGACGAAGGTGGGGGTCGAGGATTGCTTGTGCTGGTGGGCGACAAGCTTAGCACGTTTGTGCTGGTTGTCGAGACGAGAGGTGTTCTTGATCCAATCGTCAATGGTGGTGGGGACGGTGTCCATAAGGTACACCTTTTTGGAGAGTGAAGGGGGGATGCCCATGGAGAAGTAGTGGCAGATGGTGGCTGCCTCATTGAGTCCTGCTAAGCTGACTTGGTTGCGGAACTCGGAGATGTACTGGTTGAGGGACGGTTGGAATGTCCCATCGCATCATTCGTTGACACAGTAGGTAGCCAACCAGGTCAGGGCATTGGTGGTGGTGTTGGGGCTTTCGAAGTGAGCCTTGAACTCTTTGATGAAGTCGTCCCAAGATCCTAAGGCCATATTTGTTCCTCACATGCTTTTGTCCATGAAGATATCTGCCCAGGTGAGGGCGTTCCCATCGTTCATGAATGATAGGGCGAAACCAATCTTTTTCTCATCGGTCGAGTAGACATTGACGTTAATGGCAAGGTACCATAGGACCGAGCGAAGCCAGGGCATGGCATCGCATTGTTTGCCTGTGAAGGCCTTGGGTTAGGCAAGGCGAAGTTCGGTGGGTTTGGTAGACATCGAGGATGGGGGACTGGGTGGCGAAGGGGGCATGGTGGTTCCTGAGCTAGGACTAGGGGGTGTGGTGGACCTCCAAGAAGGAGAGGTTACGAGGGGTGGTGGTGGTGGGTAGGGGCACCGCTTCAAAGGTGACGGAGGGGCCGAAATGGCTGCGAGCTACAGCAGTGGTAGTCACGTTCGAAGAGCTTGAGCCTTTTGTTACGACTGACATGGGTAGCGTCAGCCGTAGACTCAATGCGCAACCTAAAGCTGCGAGGCGAAGACGAGGGGCGTAGGTCCCGAGCGCAATGCATGGAGACTGGTCACTACTTCGCCTAGGCGAGTATGTAGCGACGTCGAAGATGAGGTTAGAGTGTCCTCGAGCGAAGACGCTGCAAGGCCAAGTGATACGAGGGGAGAGCAAAGGGGAGCGAGAGGGTCAAAGATGCAATAGATTGCTATCTCGAGTAGGCTCAAGCTGGAGATACACGGCTTGTGCTACGCCCTATTTATAAGTAAAGAGTCCTGCGCATGGACCAAGCAGTGCGGTAGCTCAACAAGAGAGGAACCCAAACTAAGTAACTGGAGATAAGGGGAACAAGTCATGCACAGCGTGAAATGAGTCCGAAAGCTGTGTATGATAGAACTACATGGAATGTTGTGGAACCCGTGAGTCAGAGATAAGAGATAAGGAAGCACACAGCCGTGAATGCTGATTAAGGGGAAGGGCTGTGTGTGTTTAAGTAATACAAGGCAAAAGAGGGCGAGGAAAGAAAAAGAAAAGGGGCCGATCGTAACACTTGCACATCTTTAGTTGCACTGCTTATGTGTTTCTTTCTTCTGATGTATGGGCTGATAAACTTGCCTCTAAGTCAGAACTCATGGTGTACCTGGGTGTTGCTCCTGGCAATAACACAAACTTCTTGTTTATGCACTCCCCTAACAATGACCTCTTCACTGCTGCTTAGGCAGAGTTCCTTGAAGCATAGTCTCTCCACTGTGATTTCTTTAGCTCCTTGGCCTCATACACAACATGGTCTGTGTGCCAGACTCCTACATATAAATAGCACATAGATACTCAATGTACTCCAGCTTGAGACTACTCAAGAATAGCAATCTTTTGTACTTGACCCTTTCATCCACCCCTAGTCTCTTTGCTCTCCCACTTAGCCACTTGACCCTGCAGCATCCTCACTCAGGGATACTCTGTCTTCATTTCTGGTACATACTTACCTGGGTGGAGTACATGGTAGGTCTCTGTGTATTGCACTCAGGACTTATCCTTTGTTCCTTGTCTTCATCCTTTGGCACCTTAGGTTGCACATCAAGTCTATGACTGACACTGTATTACTTAATATGCACAGCCCTTTGATTAGTCAGTAATCTTTTATCTCTGACTCAAACATTCCATAAAGTTCCATATACTTCTATCACACACAGCTTCGTGACTCATTTCATGCTATGTATGTATGTATGACTCATTATCCCTTATCTCTAGTTTCCTCTTTTAGTTTCCTCTCTTATTGCACTACCATATAGCTTGGTCTGTGCATGAAGACTCATCAGCAAAACAACCCTTGTCTGTAGGTGTCTGTAGGCTCTGTAGTGTCTGTAATTTTGGGTACCTCTCGGTGGAGCACTGCCACACTCTGCCAAAATGCAAAAGGTTGTTTTGCTGATGCTCATACATATAAATAGGGCATAGCACATCAGCAAACTAGCCATATCTCTTCCAGTATTCTAGTGAATTCCAGTAATTCCAGACCTCCAGTCCAGCAGATCTAGACTTCCAGAGAATTTCAGGCTTCCAGTACTCAACAAAATTCCAACCCTTCTAATTTGACTAAATACAGCTACACTAACTAAACACAACCATACTAATTAAACACAGCCACACTAACCAAACATAGCCATACTAATCAAACACAGCCACACTAACCAAATATAGCCATACTAACCAAACATAGCCAACTAACCAAATATAACCATACTAAAGTCTGGAAGCCTGGCCAGTACTAGCCAGACCAAGGACAGTTTGCTGATGCAGAAGCAGTATAACTCCAGCTTGAGCCTACTTGAGATAGCAATCTATTGCATCTTTGACCCTCTTGCTCCTCCTTGCTCTTCCTAAGAACTCTTTTGGCCTTGCAGTGTCTTTACTTTATCAGCAAAATAACCTTTTGCATTTTGGCAGAGTGTGGCAGTGCTCCACAGAGAGGTACCCAAAATTACAGACACTACAGAGCCTACAGACACCTACAGACAAGGGTTGTTTTGCTGATGACTTGAGGATACATACTTGCCCAGGTGGAGTAGTAACAGATTACCTTGTATTGCACTTGAAACCTTCACCCCTCATCTTCATCTCATAGCTCTAGGTTGCACTTAGAGTCTATGACTGACACTACCCATGCCTGTCACAACAAAAGGCTTAAGCTCTTCAAATGTAACTACCTTCATTGTAAATCACAGCCATTTCAGCTCCTCTGTTACCTCTGAAGTGACACCATACCCATGTGACCTTGGGGTGTTTCTGCAGCTATCCATGTATACATAGGTAAATATGTAAGTCGAGTTTGCAAGTGAGCGAGGTGTCTATATATGTACTTGCCTTGCCAAGGCGAGCGCGTTGTCACAGTGTCGCTCGGCTCGCAGGCTCAACGTCTCGATACCTTGAATAAGTCGCGCATCAACTCGGCGCGCAACTTGACCGAAAACGCGACGGGCCCAAACGTCTGGCTGAACTGTAGCCCATGGTACCCCTCGGAAGGGGCCGTAAACGAGGGGAACTTGCCACTTTGGGCCCAGTCGAACTTGGCTGTGCGTGCGTATACGTGAGACGATCGTCCATGATCGGCCTCCATTCAAAAGCAAATGCGGCGCCCAGACTCGATCACAACGCCTGCGAGGGTCGTTCCATGACCGCAGATCCACTTGGTGGCGCTGTGCACTGTATACAGCAGAGGTTGGATTATCTCTCATCGCACCCCCATTCGATGTACGCACAAACAATGTCTGCACCCATGGAGATGGGTCGGACAAGGTACCCCCCCCATCCCGAACGTATTTTCCACGATCAACGGAATATGGTTGTCGTGCGCAAGCTGTAACAATACCGTCAGCCCTCTTTATTTGGCGACGAGAACACGTGTAAGACAACTCACCTTGGCGAGCTCCGGTATCGGGGCAATATTGTACTTTGGATTACCAATACTCTCTACAAAGATCGCTTTCGTCTTTTCGTCGATGGCAGCGGCAAATTCCGCAGGAGAATCTCCTTCGACAAACTTGACGCCGATGCCATATTTCTTGAACGTGACTTTGGGAACAATGATGTCGGCAATGAGCCATTAAAAAGGGGATCATCAAATTCACCTTTGAACTGATTATACGTCTATATAAAAAAGTCGTCAAAGTGTGCATGGACATTCGACATACGTCGACTTACTCCTCCGTACAGATATGACCTGTTCGCTGTGTCCAAGGCCCGCAGATTCAACCTTTTTACACAATGAGTACGCACGTAGAAACGATGTTATCCCCTGGATCGACGATCGTGGAGATGGCCAAGAATTGAGCCGCTTGACCAGACGCGGTCGCGACAGCGGCTGCACCGCCTTCGAGCGCCGCCATCCGCTTCTCAAATACATCCTGTACAAAAGTCCTCTTCAAACAAAAAAAGAGAAAGGAAATGTTAGCAGGGACGCACAACGGTGGGGTTTCTAATGCGAGAATAGGCATGTGCGACTGTTCTGAGAGCAAGTCAGTTAATCAGTGGCAACATGTGTCGCATTCCGACGTTAATACCTCAGACCAAAAATGTCGGTGGCATGCTGTGGGTTGGTCGTGTCATGTCAGTCAGGGATGCTTGCATTGAAATGTACCTCTGAGTCATTGAAGACAAAGCTGGTCGAGGCGTAGATGGGGACTTCGCGAGCGTTAGTGGCTGGATCAGGTACTTGACCGGCATGGAGCTGCAGTTTCTCAAACTCGGGAGATTCTGCAGGGGTATTGTGTGGCCCCTAAGTACTAGGAGAGTCGCCAAACACGCACCACGAGGGGCCCAACAGGCTAGCCACAGCCTATCGGCATTGCAAATCACACTCGCGGATCCGCCGAGACTTCCCATAGTAAGCGACCAAGTACATCCCGGCGAGTTAAATAAATCAATGGGTGTGTAGGACTCAAAGAATATGAAATGGCAGGATCACGCAGCCTTGACGAACTTCCCCACGCGATGCCAGAATAAATGTTCCTTGTCCTCACCCTCCACGCCCGTTAAATCCTCGCTGCTCCATCCACCTATTGCTGAATCCATTCATGAGTGGGACGATCCATTCTGCAGCCATCAAATGCAAGTGCCCAAAGCGGGGGCCAAAACGTCTGCCACCAAGCAATTGGAGGGTGTGGGTTGCGAACGTGCTCGAAAAAAAAAAAAGAGCATCTGTCCACCAGGTTTGAGCACTTCCGTGGTCAGTGACTTGATAGTCTCTTGGGGTTCCGGAATGGAGCAGAGTGTGAGCACGGACACGAGGGTATCCACGGGTTGATAGCCCCCCAGCGAGGTGAGAATGGAGGTAGTATCATCGGCGAGACAGGAGAGCAGGACAAACGTGCCGGCTGCCTCGCTGAATCCGGCAGCTTCGGCAGCGCGGCGGATCTCGTTGTGCATAAGGGCTCGACTTTGTGACGCGAGAGGTATCGATATATTTGGCCGTGTGACCGTGGCCTGAGACACGACATGAACACGAGGAAAAATATCAGAAATGGGGTGTGTGCTGACCCGCACCAAGATCGAGGACGACGCCGTACGCGTTTGGGGAGATGAGCGAGGACTTTAGCTGGACATTGCTGCCATCAATGCCGGGGCCAAAGGCACTCCAGACGTGGGACATGAAGATGCGTGAGACGGCGACCGGCTGGAAGAGGAGGGAAGGGGTAGACCATATACGCTGAAGGGTGGGCCAGAGAGCGAGTTGGAATGCGATGTAGAGGTCCTGTACGAAGAAACCTGTGCGACCAAATCGGGAACACTCGGCGGCCCAGGTCGTCCGATAGGAACACCCCTGTTTCCGCCCGATGAAACCATTAAAGGGCGGGGGATGTCTTTGTGGTACATACTCCCGCTCGCGGGCAAGAGTCACAGAGAACACCGCTGCGTCGCCCGACGACGTGCCTCGACGCGCACCCTGTACATGCACTGGTACATGGTGTACAGTGTACAGTACTACGTCTTCGGAGTGATATGGATGCTGGTCATCGTCGCGTGTGATGATGATGATGATGATGATATTCATGTTTCCCACGTAATCAACTTGCTCTCGTCGTGACATGTTCACCGCGCGCCTCAGCGTCGCCGGGCCACTGAAGACGCTGTTGAGCGCGCTCGCCGCCGCCGTCGGCCGCCTCGATAAGTCGCTCTCGCCCGCCGACACGCTCTCGCGTCTGCAAGCGCATGCCTTTGTGCGGTCTGATGCCGTCTACGTCTTTCACATCGTCCTCGCCACGTTCTGGCTCGTCATCATGGAGGTCCCCTCCTTTCCCGTCAAGCTCTTCATCCCCCTCCTCTACGCCCTCGCCCTTCTCGTGCCTTTCACCTCTCAGTTTTTTCTCCCAGCAACGCCCATCTTTGCCTGGCTCCTTGCTTTCTATACCAATCGCTTCATACCCTCCAACTTGCGCCCCGCTGTGCACGTCGTCCTTCTCCCGACGCTCGAATCCGTCCTCTACGGCGCCAACATATCCGACGTTCTCACCCGCTTTACCCACCCCATCCTCGACATCATCGCGTGGCTTCCCTATGGCGTCATCCACTATACATACCCCCTCGTGCTCTCGCTCTTTCTCTGGCTCTTCCGCCCCCCGCTCGCACTCAAGACGTGGGCCAAGACCTTTGGGTACATGAACCTCACCGCCGTGCTCATCCAGATCCTCATCCCCTGTGCAGCTCCCTGGTATGAAGTCATCTACGGCCTCACCCCCGCCAACTACGACGTTCCCGGTTCCCCAGGTGGCCTCGCACGCATCGACGCTCTCTTCAGCAGCGACCTTTACACAACCGGATTTTCTAATTCACCCCTCGTCTTTGGCGCCTTTCCCAGCCTCCACGCTGGTTGGGCCACCCTTGGCGCCCTCTTTATCACTCACTTTTGGGACGGCACTGCCCGCTATGTCTGGACGTACGTCGGCATTCTCTACTGGAGCACCATGTACCTCACCCACCACTACCTCATTGACGTCGTCGGCGGAGCCTGCCTCGCCACCGCCTTTTTCTACCTTTTCATGCCCGACGAGCTGCGCGCCCCGTCAAGCACACGCGCAGGCGGACGCTCCAAGTATGAGCAGTACGACCTGGAGGCGCGGCGTCCCGTCGGCATCACCGCAGATGAATTTCTGAGCGACACGGCGGAGTCAACCGGGGACCTGTCGGACGAAGGCGAGCAGGATCGGCCGATCTTGTACCGCTCGCCGAACCCCAGCGGGGACGGGAACGGTAATCAGGTGGGTGGGCACCGCGAGGGCGAGGGAGATGACGATGTCAACGGGGCTGCGAGCAGGCAGCAGCGGGCAGTGCGCGGTGCGAAAAAGGGGGGAGGTACGGGTAGGATGCATCGGCATACAGCTAGCATTGCGAGTCTGATTCGGGCAGATGAACGGACGGAGGGGTGGAGTCCCATCAAGGGCAGGGGGTTTGTCTTTCCACCTGTCGGACGGTGATGTACTGTCGATCTTGGATATACCCTCAATTGTAATCGGCTGGGAATTATCCTCCGTGCTCCGACTCCGACCCCTGGAATAAATATACCCGTTTCCGCTGTCCGCTGTCAGTCAACGCTACAGCTTCCGATCTCATATTCTATTCATTAAAACAACAGAATCTGATTGCACATTAGATAATTCGTGGTGTCTGTCAGACAATTCGACTGCTGGCACATTTGGTGCTCCTAGTAGCTCGGGCTCGGGGTGTTCCGTCTATAGACGTTGATATGTATGCATTCTGTTGTAACCCTATTCAAACTCGCCTTCTTTTTCTCATCACAATGGTGTGGCACACCACATTACATAATATGACATCACTGGTCTAGACCGATCACGTGACATGACATCATTTATGACGTCACAGGTCTGAACCTTCTTATCTCTTATCTATGACATCATTAGTCTGGACTGCCTCATGTTAGACACATGTAGCTTACTAATGCATCATGTATTTAATAGTAGTAGACATATGTATATAAGACAGGCCAAGAGTCGAGCTGAGCTCCAGCTTCGACCTCTTGTGTCTTTGTGACCTAAGTCGCGGTCCCCCACTCTTAGTCTTCTCTTTCTTGTGGTTAGTTGAGGCCGACGGTCGTGTCCTTTGTTAGGTCACTTCACATTTACATTTTATCGTGTAGAGTGTAATTGTGGCCATCAAGTTTGGGATGTGGTTCAGCCACACACACAAGCTAGATGCCCTCTAGGCTGGACAGAACGACCTTCGAGCTGGACAAAAAGAAATCCGAGCTGTTCAAAATGACCTCATTGCAAAGCAAAACCATTTCGATGCAAGCTGGACAACATCCAGTCCGATCTTTCCCTCCAGGTTGAAAAGTTGAGCCATCTGGTGAACGCAGTGTCTGCTCAGCTGGTAGGTGTCATTGGCCTCAAGGCAGAGAAACGGGATCTCGAGGCGATGCGGTGTATGGTAGATGAGAGGCTAAACACCATTGAACAAAAGGTCGATGCAATCGCATCAGATCTTGAAAACAGGTTTTTCGACTGCGTCATTCGAGCTGTCTAGAACGCACTTCGTACCAGATGAACTTTTCTTGTATTCAATGATACCTCCTAGCTGAACTTGGAGCATCACGAAAATAAACATACATCAAAATTTCCCGCCTCCACCCTTTATTCTGACCATCAATGCAGCCAACGATTGCACTGCACTAGGGCCAGAGACATGCTAGCGGACGGCGATGGCGCTGGGTTGGCTGGAAGAGCGGATTTTGCAGTAGAAACATATGAAGCCAGAACTCAGTCGTTGGATACGTCACGTATGTTCCTTCATAGTACAGTAGACTTTCTCATAACGTATACGGTCGGGAGCCACCAAAGTTGATACGTTGTGAGATATATACAACAGCAAAACTGTTATGCATCGTGTCCAAACTAATGTAACTAGGCTAATTTCATGAATCCGTGAGTGGCCAACACTATCTGTTTTGCACCTTTCATCTGCTCGTAATGGAGTTCAGCCCGAAATGCATGAAGGAGGTGCAAAAACTCAGAGGAAGAGCTGGTGCCAACCCGTGAGATAAAATCTGCCTCGAGCTGCTCAGCAAGTGAAACCAACTCAGAAGTTGGCATAGGTTTCGAGCTCCCGTCATCGGAGCCGTCTTCGTCATCATCCACCTCCACGATCTCTCCGTTTCGGACCGCCTCTCATCGACGGACCTCTGCAATGATTTCCACATCACTGTTGAACATCTCCGCTGCTGAATCGAGGTCTTCACGCTCCTCGGGAGGATCAAGGAGCTCATCAATGGAAGGTGGATTCCCAAAAATTTGGTTATTGTCCTTAAGGATCCTTACAGAATCCTTCAGGTCTTCCTCGAGTGATTCGAGCTGAGGTGGTCTTGGTATAGAAAACTTGAGGACAAGACCAGATCATTGACAAGCCGCTGATGCAAGCCTCTCGACCATGTCACTAGCCCTTGCAGTGTCACTCTCTGCATCCAAAATGGCATCGACTGCCGAACTCCAGTGAGTAAAAGCATAGCGATCACCAAGGTGCTCTTGCAATGCAACCTTGACCTGGGGAAGAGATGAATCATTTGTTGCAAATTGTCGAATGATGGCCCATGCCCCGGAGTCTGCATGAGCTGGGTGTAATGATGGTGCATCCACGTCTGCTTGAATTTTGGTATGTTTCCAGCAATGCTCGATCGTTGCAATGGTGATGGCCATCCAAGCTTTGGTTGCCATCAACATTGCCTCACAGAGATGGATCTTCCAGATGTCCCTTTCCCCAGCTTCATTGAGATTGATTGAATGTAAACAAAATTGGTGATAATAGTGAGCTTTGAAGCATCGGATAATGCCAGCATCAAGAGGCTGGACGAACGAAGTAAGATTTGGCTCAAAAAAGACAATCTGAATGTGGCGGGGGATGAATGCAATCTTGTGACCTGAGAAATTGTCTACGAGAAGGCAAATGTAACGCCACTCAATGGCCATCTTTACATCGAGTGCCTTGATCCATCTGTTTGATTGCGCACATGTCAGATTCAATGTGTGAGACTCGGAGTTGAAAGGTCCATACTCTTCAAACAACTCGCTCGTCATCCAAGCCTTTTTGTTGTTTCGGTAGTAGAAGCCCGCACTTGCTGGAGTCTTTCTATTAAAGCATCATGGCTTTTCTGAGTAGCCAATGAAGAACAGTGGCAGCTTCTCGCTTCTGTCTGCATTCACTGCAAGTCCCAGCATGATGTGGAATTTCTCCTTCTTCTTCCCACTCATTTGTTTTGTTGTGAGTCCTCGATCAGGTGGAGCCCTAGATTAACGATGAGTCTTTTTGAAGCTGTTTCAGAATGTTTCCAAGCTTACATGGCAAAAAAAGCTTGTCTCATCAAAATTGAATCTGTCCTTCGCCGGAAATGTTGATAAGATTTTAGAAACTCTTTCCTGCTCTGCCTTCACTGCCTCCTGGTCCACCGAGCCTGCCTCTCCATGTCGTCATTGCTCCTTGATGTTGTAGGTTTTGCAAAATGATGCAAGCCAGCCATCTCCCTTCAACCGCTCTGCCTCTGGAACATCCATCTGTTCTTCTAGCCGTCGGCGCTTCTCTAGGAACATTGGCCCATTTACCATCTCATTTTTCAATTCCATGCTACGAAACCATAAAATGAGGGCTTCCTCCACATCAGGTCGAGTGACGATTCGTGCTCGCTTGCTTGACAATCCAGTTGGAGTTGATTGTGCATGTTTTTCAACAGATTCTGGATCCTTGAGCCTTCGAGAGAGAGTTGCCTGGGTGAATATCAATGCACCCTCGGCCCATGTTCCAAAGAACTTGACAATGTCTGCCTGAGTTTTGTCTGGGTGCTCCTTGACATATGCAAAGACAGTTAACCAATCAGACACAGTAAGGTTTTGGCGATCTTTTTTTTTTCCATAGGTTTTGCACTGGTAGCAGGCTGTGGTCCAGCGCCCTTCGGGAGTTTTTCTTTGGGCTTTCGTTTGTATGGAGCAGGCTTCGGTCGAGGCTGACGCTTTGGAATCATTGCCATGAGGGGATACTAAGAACTTAGATTACGTGGCAAGCCATTTTTGCTGCCTTATTTCTCTCAGTTAGACCACCTCGGACTCAGTTTAGGGCTGTCTTCATAGTCCGATACAATCCCGACCATGCTAATACACTCTTGGTTAGGCCCAGGCCCTGCCAAAATACCATCTCATAGTGTATATTCCCTATGCTAAGTTGATACATTATACATTATGTATATTTTTGTATATTTCCCTGCGTACCACTGCGGGAGCTCCTCAATGTCAATACGTTAGGAGAATTATACACTGCTACCTCATACGTTACGAGAAAGTCTACTGTATCCTTGTTCCACCTGCTCTCGTTCGTGCCCGTTTCTCCTCGACGGCGGCGACAATTTCGTTCGAGCCCACCCCTTCCAGAGACCACTTGTATACAGATGTCGTAGATGAAACGCTGCCCAGATGATACCTTGTCGCTGGCATAAGTGCTGGTGTCAAAAAGCCAAAGCCTGTTAACCCGACGCCGCTCGATCTCGCGCTCGTCTTGTCCACCTCGCCTCATCCCACCTCTGCGGCCGCTTGCTTCACCCTCAATGCTTTCCGCGCCGCTCCTGTTCTCGTCTCCCGCGAAGTCATCCAGCAGTCTGGAGGAAGAGTACGCGCGATCGTCGTAAACAGCGGGTGTGCAAACGCTGTGACGGGCAAAGAAGGTATGCAGAACGCTCGGGAGATGGTAAAAGCAGGCGATGCCCTCCTCGCCTCCCATGGTCTCTCTCCGCAATCTCAGACACCCGAGGACCCACCCCTACTGCTGGACTCCATGCTATTCTTCTCGGCCTTGTCCTGACAGATGCTTCCGTCTCCCCAAAGGGCTTGCAGTCGGCACTCACCTACGCTGTCGATCGAAGCTTCAACTCCATCTCGATCGACGGCGACATGTCCACCAACGACACCATCATCGTCTTGGCTAATGGTGCTGGTCACGAGCCAAGTACACCCAGCCCAACGAGGCCACGGATCCTCAAGCATACGTTGCATTTAGAGATCATCTCACGGCGTTTTCCATTGATCTGGCCAAGCTCGTCGTCGTACGGGATGGTGAGGGTGCTACCAAGTTCGTTGGTGTGTGTATCGAGGTGGGTTTGCGCATCCTTGCGAGTGATTTCCTTCTTGGCGAGTTCAGAACGGGGAGACGTCCCATTTGTTTGCACTTTTTTTTTCATTCAACTTTTTATCTGACATACTTTGACGGTTAGAATGCGGCTTCGTATGCGGATGCTCATCGCATCGCCTCGACCATCAGCACTCGGCACTCGTGAAAACCGCGCTCTACGGGGAGGATGCAAAGTGAGTCGTGTCCCTTTTCCACGTGTGGTCTCACTGGTTACAACTCGCTGTCAGCTGGGGCCGCATTCTCTCCTCGACAGGCTCTACTCCACTTAGCACCCCACTCGACCCAGCCCTCGTCAGCGTCTCGTTTGTTCCTTCCTCCGCCTCTTCGAACCGAACACCACTTGTCCTCCTTAATGATGGCGAGCCAGTCGGTGTTGATGAGGGACGTGCTAGTGAGATCCTCGGCGAAGAAGACTTTGATATCAGAGTCGATCTCGGTGGGCAAGGAGTTGGAGGCAAGGAGTCTGCTCGTTATTGGACGTGCGATTTTAGCTATGTGAGTGCTCTTTTACTGCTGATCGCGGACATAAATATAATACCAACGGTGTGTGCTGCAGGAATACGTGCGAATTAATGGTGATTATCGCACTTGAAGGAGTGCACCCGTTGGCAGAGTGGTTGTATTATTTACACAACCATAAGTATGTGCAGCCAAAGAGCACCTCGAGGCAGCGTGTTTGCAACGAAGTAAGAACGAGCAGGTCGCGTGTTGAAGCGCGGGTGTATGCTATCTGAGTGTGAACGTGAGGTGCATTACTAGCATTATGATCTCACGAATCGCAGTGTGGGGTCGAGTTTGAGCATCGTACCCCCTGATATTTCAAGTAAGGTGGTACTAGAGATATGGTGAAGAGGCAAACGCATCGCAGGACGCCCAAACCTTGTCTGAACTTCGACCGTCAAAATGTATGTCGAACAGGTCGCCGCTCGCCGCGGAGACGGTGTAGTCCCCGACGGCGTCCATGAAAGTGGCGAGCGAGCCGTACGATGTCGTCAGTCAAAATGCCAGGGGAGACGCGCCGTACCGAGATTTTCGGCAGACATCATATGCCGTCGTTGTAGTTGATGGCGAGGAGGTGCTGTCTGTGGATCGTATTTACTGGTGTTTGTGCTAGTAGTCCATGGCCAACTCCTTCATCCAAATCAACCCGTCCCTCATCCCCCAAACGCCAACTCCCCCCTCCCGTGGCCGTGGAGCAAAACGTGGCAGGAAACCGAGGGGCGCCATTCTTGCATCCAGCCCCGTCACCCACCAACCCACCCCGGCCAGCCCAGCGGTCCCCGTCCCCCTCAGTGGACCACAGTTCACCCCAGTGCAATGGGCAAGTCCAGCCATACCGACTGCAGGACCTTCGACCCCCGTCCCTATTTCCGTTCCTGTGTCTGCCCCGGTGGTGGGGACAGCAGCACTTCAGCACACTGGGGACACTTCAGCCGCTGGTGCTGGTCCTCCCGGTACTGCCCCAGCGGTCGACGTGGGCATGGACAGCGAAGACGAAGCAGGCCCTTCAACGTCTGCTACAGTTTTGCCTCCGGGACCCTTGGCGACCGTCCCCGGTGCCGTGGTTGTACCTGGCGCAAGTGCAGCAGTGCCGAAATTGGGGGCTGGAGGCGGCGGGGAAGAAGACGGTGAAGGGGAGGACGAGCTCCTGCCTGCGATGGCCGATGACGACTACTCGGCTCAGCTGTCATGGCAGAGCGAGAGCAAGGACAACCTTAAGTTTGTATCACGCAACCAGATATTCCGTCTCTGACGTTCGCATCGTAGGGTGTTGATGGACAACTTTAGTTCTGCCCAGTACGATCGCTTCGAAGCCTACAGACGACATGCTTTGCCAAAACAGGCTGTCAGACGGGTAAGTCTCGTCACGCACTGCATACCTACGGTGGCATCACACATCAAAGGTGATACAACAAACTACCGGTCAGCAAGTCTCTCAGCCTGTGGCCCAGATTGTTGCCGGCTTTGCAAAAGTGTTTGTAGGCGAAATAGTCGAGAAAGGTGAGCTCTTGTTGTCAATGAGTATGTCCGGTGTACAATCCTCGGCAGCACGAGCAGCGCAGACACGCCGAGGCGAGACTGGCCCGCTTTCCCCGGACCATCTGCGGGAAGCATATAGACTCTATCAAGCGGAGACGGGGAGAGTGGGGAGCGCGAGGGCAGGAAGAGGTAGAAGGCTATTTGTGCGATGATTGACATATTTCAAGCTTCACCCGGGTAACAAACTCAATGCGTCATGTAGCCGTACTCATCTGCTTGGATATCAAGCATTAATGGGGTAGTGGTAACCTGGGTCGTTGCCATCGACCCGCCGGGGGTTCGATTCCCCCTTAATGCATGTATTTTTCTTTCGTCCATGGATGAGTCCTGCTTCGCATACTGGCTATGGTGTGTTTTCTCTTTCTTTCTGATCAACGTATAGCCTTTTCTAAAAGACTATATGCTGTTTTCAGCCGGGTTTGTGGGAGTTCAAATTCTCAAATGTTCAAGCAGTAACAAGTCCCAAGTTGGCAGACTCGCACGCCGATGCCAGCTTCGAGGGCACTCTGCAGCATATCAGTGACTGAATCGGACCACTCAAACCCTGAACTTCGAGTTCGGACCCATGTCTAAACAAAACGAAAGCCTGTACCTCACTCGCCTTCCCCAAAGGCGAAGAAGCACAGGCTCCAGTAGTGCCAGCTCGGAGGATGATCCGTTCCTCGGTTTCATACCTCGCAAGGTTACCGCCAATCAAGTCCGCAAAGCGTTGGTAAGAATGTCCAACCAACTTCAATTCCAGCTTCGAATTCAATCGAACATCGTCCTGCGTATATGTGCCCATGAAGGAACATGACACGAACCCCTTCTCAAATCTCGTGTATACGCCTCGCTACAAGAAAATGCTCGAGGGACGCAAGAAGCTCGCGGTATATGCGCAGATGGACGAATTCTATGATATGGTGCGTTCGTCGATGGGTTGCTCGAGGGGACGATGGCATGTATGATGTCCTTGCGCAGTTCAACTCTAACCAGATCACTATCGTAGTTGGCGTGACTGGGACTGGAAAGACTACACAGTAAGTAGGCAATAGACGATTCTGTTCTGAGAAGTTAATAAATTTGAGCTGATAGGTCACTTTCTTTTTATCGATAGAATACCTCAGTTTGTCACCTATCGGATCTCCCCATACCAAGGAAAGATTGTGGCCTGCACGCAACCACGACGCATAGCTGCCACATCAGTAGCTGAGCGTGTTGCTGATGAGATGGACGGTGAGTAAAGTTGATCTCGGACGGGCCTGTAATCACCTCGCATCGCACACGACACAGTACAACTTGGGAAAGAGGTCGGCTATACGATACGTTTCGAAAACATGACAGAATCCGGTACCACGTTCCTCAAGTATATGACAGACGGCATGCTTCTTCGAGAAGCCATGAACGATCCTAACCTTGGTCGCTATTCGACCATCATCCTTGACAAAGCCCACGAGCGAATGTTGGCAACAGATATTCTCATGGGCCTGTTAAAGTTGCTCGCCAAGAAATGCAAGGACCTCAAGATCATCATCATGTCTGCTACTCTCGGCATGCTCAAGTTCCAAAAGTATTTTGGTATTGAAGATGGTCCCCCTGCACTGTTGTTCAAGATATCTGGGCAGTCATATCCTGTCGAGATCTATTACACCCAAGAACCTGAATGTGATTATATCGAGGCAGCCATCTGGATGGTTCTCATGATCCACCACACCAAGAGGCCAGGTGATATCTTGCTTTTCTTGACTGGAGAGGAGATAGAGAAGGTCTGCTGAAAAATTAAACTAGATGTGTTAGGGATGAAGGATGACAATGCTCTCACACTCAGACCACTCAAAGAGAGGATCCAAGAAAAAGAGTATATCAAGAGTAAGGAACTACTACAGTCAAGAGGAAGGTACATATATATATTACAGAACATGTGTTTACCATGAGGTATGATATCATATTACTAAGACTATGTCATACATATGTCATTGTTCTAGATCAGTCTAGAAAGAGTCCATGATATGTGAAAGAGGTGAAAAAGTGAAATAAAAGGAACAGTTCTTTCATTACCCCCTTTTTAAGGCCAGATTGTCCTTGACTGGCAGAATATCAAACATAAAGTCAGGATACTTGTTGAATCTTTATGGTATGCAAGGAAATCAGGTTTGAATAAGGTTACTGTAGATGGAGTTTCATTTTCAGATTTTTCTGAGAAGCTGTGGGATAAAGGCAATGGAAATCTTTCAATGCATCTTGTGCATTTTTAAGTTGTGATGTCATCCATTTGTGATCTTCTCTTGGGAATCCTTTCCAGTGTACAAGATACTCTATCCTTCTACATTTTACCCTTAAGTCTATTATTAACTCTACTTCTTGCTCACTTTCTCCTACAATGATGTCTGGAGGTGGAGTGGCAGATGCTGCTGAGATGGGAATTCCCCTTGATGATATGGAACCAGTAAGCATTTGTTAAAGACTGGGTGTACTCCTTTCCATTTTCAGTCTAACTTTAACTTTTAGGCTCCATGACCAACCTTCTTGAAAACCTAAAATGAACCATAGCATTTGTCATCTAGCTTTTTGGTCAGTCAGTCAGTTCTGATATTGGTGTTTTCGAGAAGTACTAGATCTCCTTTTTTGTATGGGATAGATGGTCTCATTTTTCAGTTGTAGTACTGTTTTATATTGAACTGAGCATGTATTAGAGCACTTTTGCCAATTTGTGCATTTGTTTCATCTGTACAGCAAATTCTTTGGCTTCTAGATTATGCATCTTATTTTTTACATCAAAGTTAATATGAGGTTGATGACCATAATTGAGAAGGAAGGGAGATGCATTTAGATGTTCAATGGTATTTTGGTTGTGAGTGAACTCTGCCATGGTCAACTATTTGGCCCAATCCATTTGACAGTAATTGGTGTATACAGTAACTGGAGGTATTGTTCCACTTCATAATTGTAATGCTTAGTTTGACCATCTGTTTGGGGATAAAAGGCTGTAGATAGGTTGCCTTTGATTTGAAGGTGTTTATATAGTTCGGAATGAAGAAAGAAGAAATTGGAAGCCTCAATCTGAAATAACTTTCTTCAGAGTGCCATGTAATTTGAATATGTGATCTTTGAAGATCTGGGCTACCTCTTTTCCTATAATGCTTGTGGTGACAGAAAATAGTCTAATCATTTTTGAGAATACAGTGACTCCAAAAACCATTCCAATGCCTAACCCCAAACCGGGGCGCGAAGCGCCCCGCAATCACCTGTGGGAATCTCACTTAGCTTCGGTGGGGACAAATAACGTACAAACCCTTGGCTACAACTTTGTCCCCAGGGTCATGTGATTCGGCTCAGGGGCACTAGAGATATGGCCATTCTGAAGTAGCAACACCATTGGAACAGTTTTTGGACTT
>JBBPUL010000257.1:0-27002 GCA_038094675.1 Spongispora temasekensis | reverse complement strand
TCTCTAAACAGAATGGCTAGATCTTTAGAGTTAATAGATTTAGAACATGGTGTAAACACCACTTCTTTTGAGAATCGGTCCACCACTACACAAATAGCATCTAGGTCTTTGATCGTGGGGAAACCAGAAATAAAGTCGACAGATATATCCTCCCAGAGATGTTTAGGGATAGGTAAAGGAGCTAATTTCCCTGCCGGAGGTCACAATGAGGGTTTGGATTGCACACAGATTTGACAATGGTCTACGTAGTCATTGATTTCTTTTTTCATCTCAGGCCAGAAGAAATGCTGAGAGATTGTAGATAAGGTTCTTTGTTGTCCTGCATGACCCGCGATTGGGGAGTCATGACAAAGAGTAAGGAGTTCGATCCTCAAGCCAGGAGGTACAAAAACGCGATTCGAGTCGTTGATAAATACAGATTGTTGTTCGTCGAACCAGCAAGTTACAGATGAAGGTATTTTTAGGTTTTTTGACATTTTTTGTAATTTAGATTAATACATAGTTGAATTCTTGGAGTGTAGCATGCCATCGAGCTTGGCGTGGTGATAGAGTTTGTGGTTTTTTCCAGTATTCCAGGTTTTTATGGTCTGTCCAGAATTCAAATCTCGGACTTCCAATTAAATAATGATGCCATTCTTTGAGTGCGCGAATGATAGCGGCCATTTCTTTGTCATAAATAGGGTAATTGCGTTCTGCAGCGTCGAATGAATGAGAAATAAATGCACAAGGTCTCCAGAGACCATCTTCACAGTGTACCAAGAGCACAGCTCCAGTGGCGATGTCTGAGGCATCCGTTTCTACCCTTAATTCTTTGGTGCTATCAGGGTATGCGAGTAGCAGTGCTTTTGTGAATTTTTCTTTTAGTGATAAGTATGCATCTTCTTGTGCTGGTCCCCAGGACCATGGTACATCTTTTTTGGTCAACTCCATCAAGGGTTTGGCTGTATGCGCAAAGTTTTCAATGAATCGGCGATAATAGTTACATAGACCCAAGAAAGATTGTACTTGTTTTACTGATTGTGGTTGGGGCCATTCCACAATTGCTTTTGTTTTATTGATTTGCTTATCTACCCCGTCTTTAGATATGACCATACCCAGATAGTCGACTTTCGATTTAAAGAAAAAGCACTTGGAAGGTTTACAATACAGGTTGTTATCCCACAGGACCTGTAAGACTTCTTGAACCTTTTGGGCATGCTCGGCATGTGAAAGACCAGTCATGAAAACAATAAGATCATCCAGATAAGCACCAGTGTCATCATAGTGATTGTGGAATAAATCATCCATCATAGCCTAGAATGTAGCAGGCGCATTTTTATAACCAAAGTACATGACTAGTGGTTCAAACGACCCAAAGGGCGTAAAGAAGGCACCCTTCCATTCATCACCTTCTTTCATGCAAACATTGGTATAACCCCAATGAAGATCCAGCATGGTAAACATGTCGGCACCATGAAGCCTGTCAACCAGTTGATCTATACGCGGTAATGGATACGCATTTGTAACAGTTCCCTCATTGAGGTACTGATAGTCCATTACCAATCTCTTTTTTCCATCTTTTTTGGGTATAAAGAACACAGGCACTGTTTGGGGCGACTTAGAAGGTCTAATATACCCTTTTTCGAGTTCGCCATCTAGGAATTTGTGAATCTCCAATAAATCAGTTTGTGACATAGGGATGACATGACCCTTTTGGGGTATAAAATCAGGCTGAAAATCGATTGCATGATCCCAAGTCTTTTGTAGTGGCATTCGCGTGGACTCTTGTTCCGAGAAAACATCTAAAAAATCATGAAATTCACTAGGAACTTCCGTCTTTATTTGTTTTTATTCTTCCAGAGAGATTTCATTTACATTCACACCATGATAACAATCAAAAGTCATAGTATGATTTCTCCAGTCTATGGAGGGGTTATACTGTTTGAGAAATTCGTACCCTAAGAAGACTGTGTTCGTAGCTAAATTGGATACATATAAAGTTAATGGAAAAGAATAAGCAATCCGGTTGCCATCAGTCATTTTAGCATGAACTTGACAAATGTGCGTGATCCCTCTTTCCACATTTGCTGATCCATCTGCGTTTCTGACTTCTATGGGTCTGGCCAATTCTTCGCATGCGATAGCATTGGCAGTGACAAATCCTTGGTCAACAAAGAGAGACTCTTGATTGTCACCACAGATGGAAATTGGCCTGAGTTTGAAGTCAAGTTTACTCACCTTTTGGTGCATCTACATAGCCTGGCATGAACAATCACTTCATGCCATATATTCTGCTTCTGTAGAAGACAGAGCAGTGGTTTTGTGTCTGGGGCTATGTAGTCCCTGTTAGCAAAGCAGCTTCTTTGGTAACCATTCTTCTGCCAGTGCATCAAACACAGTGTTTGAAGGTCCAGTCCTAGGACTGGTTAAGGACCGAGGACTGGACTGGACCAGACTACTTTTGGACTAGATCACAGTTCTAGTCCCTTGCTAAATCAATCAATACCCGTTCCAGTCTCATTATTTTTCAAAAATACAAAGCACCAGTCCAGACCAGTCCAGACTGGTCCTTACGTATAGCATGCTACTAAAACATGATCAATGTACATACAATAACAGTAACTAGTCATGCTCCACCTCATCAATGGTAGCATAAGTGGCAGCCTTTGTCTATTCCTCATTAAGCCAATACAATTCCTTAAAATCCTCTAGTAAGATCTCGTCCACATCTGAGCTATTGATATCTATGCAATCAGTAATATTTGTTCACCAAGCATGCTTGAGTATTTGAAGTTCCTCGAAGTGATCCAAACCAAGATGAGAGTGGCAATCAGTAGCTATCTCAGCACCACCTGAAACCAAGCACTCACATGGCACAGATGATGCAGGGATAGCACAAATGTCCTTTTCTACATGAGCAAGTATAGGATAAACAGAAGCATGGTTCTAGAAAAGGGTTAGTGATAAAAAAATAGAATTGTCATATAATATATACCACCCACCACACAACAACATCAAGATCCTTTGCAACATCATCAACAACAGTAAGATACCATCACAACTCAGCCACCCAACCCATGGATTGAGCATTTTCATGGCTGGCCTTCTCCTTAAGCTTACGGTGCTGTTGATTGAACTCAGATTCCAATGGGTTGCATAGCTCAGTATCTTGAGATGCCAGACTTGTTGGTCTTGTCTTACCAGTAGTACTCTGATCATCCTTCCAATAGTCTCGCAATGTGTCTTTGACAACCTTGAGGGCTTCATCATATCAGTTTTTGGCATTCAAGTTCTCTTCTGCATGCTTCTGCTCTTTTTCCTTGACTCCACCCCAAGCCATCTCTATGTAGTGGAGCTTGTAGTAGGAGTGAAGGACTTCTTTCAATATTAGTATGACAGAACATGGTGTAAAATAGATGTACCAAGAGCCATGATGCATACCAGCTTGTCATCAAGTTTCCAATGCTGTTGATCACATTATGATAGCACTGGTATCTCAGGTTAGTCTTCTTTGTCTCCCATGCCATTTGAAGTTCTTCAAGTATTGTGAAAGTGCACCACAGTGTTGCTCATTAGTCCACAGAGAAGTATTGTTGAATGGTGTTGGCATCAGAGATAATTGCATGAGTATCACATACAAGTTCCCAGTCAGTAGTCTTGAATGAAAATGAGCTCCACAGGATGTGTTTCTTAATACCCATTATGATGGATTGTTGTGATTGGACCAAATAGTTCATCAGTAGAATTAATAAATAAATTGATGGGCAGATGCAGCTGATATGAACAGCCCAACATTCCATTGGCAGTACTCCAGCAAACATTGCTGTGGAGCAGTATCTTGAGAGGTGGGTCAATATCAAAGTTTGCTTGAAGAGACTCGAAGTATTTGATGCATTGTATAGAATATTATATCTAAAGATAGTTCTGAGTGATTCAAACACTACAAACAATGAGCAACTTACCTTGATTGCAAGTGTGTGACTATTGCAATGATGTCAAGCAAAATCCCCAAGTACATGGTTGTCTGGAAGTATGGGATCAAACTCTCAAATAGACAAGGTGGTCTCGATGCTTGTGATTTTGGAGAGGCTGGACATGATGGCAACAACAGAGAGATTGATGATGTGAGCAAGACATGGGAGGCAGTGAGTGAAGGGGTTGAATGAGTACACTTGTCATTGGTGTTTGATCTTGTCACATGTCATGTCATGGTTACTAGTATTGTCTGTGGTGATACACATCAGCTAGGACAGACATATTAGTTGTGGGTATACATTCAAAAAACTCTAAACGCACCTTGCTCAAACCTGCTGACACAATTCCTACATGCTCGCAAAGTCCAAGGAAATAGTGATCAAGGTTTTTGCCATTGTGGGCTCCAATGATCCCATGAAATGTGATGACTTTATCGTGGAGGGTCTATTCCAATGGTTTTTCTGCTGTTTTTTTCACTGGAACTGATAAATCAGGCTATTATACCAAGGAAAGCAGCCTTGGTCTGATCAACAGTCCACATGTCTATTGCCATCAAGACACAACCAGTGGCATTTGACTAGTGTACAACTTAGTGTGAACATAATGAAAACAGAGAAATAAAAGCTTACTTTTGCTTTATCTTTGACTTGTTTGATGAAACCAGTGAATGCATTGTGAATGAATGAATGTGTTGACATCATGTGTTGATGCCAAGTTGCAATTAGTAGTACTTGAGCACATTGCCAAGGCAATTTATAAATATGGCCTTGCTTACAATGGCAAGTGACTACATGTTTTAATAATATTCCTCATGCTTAAATCATATTGCACAGTGATCCATACACCTGATTATCACAAATGACCAACTCTGCAATGGTCTTCAAGACATCTTCCTGAAAAAAAGCCTTTGTGGTGGGTGAGGCTATTTTTACTAACATTTTATCAAGATTTTGCTGTCCAGTCACTCTTATCACTTGGTTCTTCAATCATTCTGGTGGGATTGTGAGGTGATTCTCTAGTATGTTCTCCTTAACACATGCTTCTTGTACAGCTGATAGTGGTGATGAATGTGTTGTTAACATGTTGAGTTACTCCTGATAAAGAATGCTTTCTGTTTGCTATGTTTCTGGATCAATTGCTCATTATTCCTTTCTAAAGATCAGTAGTCTAAAAAACATCTTTGATTGTACTTACTTGCATACAGTACACCAGTGACCTGAGAGTGTCTCTATAGAACCATCTGAATGCATGAATTTGACTTTCACTTGGTTGGAAAAGATTATAAGTAAGTCCTTTGTGCTATCCTTCTTTACAGTCTGCATGATGGGTTCTACAGCATGGTGCTCATCCTATTTGGACCATGAATGCCAACCCTCCAATAGTCAGCTTGACAGGCTTGCAAGTTGCTACACACACCTTGCTTTCAGACACTTGCTGGATAAAGTCAGACACTCCTCCATCCATGGGGATCTCTGTGGGTTGGTATCCTTCAGCATCAGATGATATGGCATTCTGATTTCACTTTTGCTTTTTAGTTTTTTGTTTTTTGTTTTGCAACAAATGTTCCTGGTTAGTACTAATAGCATCACTCTTAGCTTGTGTTTGATCACTTGACTCTGCCTTGCTAGTGCTCAAAATATGAATATGCTTTTGTTTCCCCTTTGCATTCTGAGAAGGTGAGGGCTTTGATTTAGGTGGGTGAGAATGAGTTCCTTTCTTGCCAGAGTAGAAATATGATCTTGAGCTTTCATGGTCAGGACCCTCTGATGTGTGGATTTCCAAGGGTTGTACATCATTTGAGCAGTGTAGAGTAACACAAGAATAAACTAGACTAATATAAATTTTGTACTAAGTACCATGCCTTTAACACATTTTCAGGAGGCTACGTGAGTGGTAGTTAGGCAATGAGCAGTCCTGGGTGGTCCAGGACTGGTCCTCTGAAGAACTGGTCTGGACTGGACCACAGCAGTCCTGGTCTGGTCCTAAAAAAATGTAAGTAAACAAAGAACCAGTCCTGGTCTGGTCCTTCTAAAAAAAGAAAGAAGACCAGACTGGACTGGACTTTAAAACACTTATCAAACATTAATGTTCTCTGTGTTGATGAGCCCCTGGCTTCACTGATTGAAGCTGATATATCTGAGGTGTCAGTTTAGCTACACATGACTTGACTTAGAGAACATGGTCATGGATGGAAGTGCAGCTTGCAGTGACTGGTCCAGGACAGCCAGTGGTATACAACACTCTCTATAATCTAGAGATGTTTTTCTACATTCTGATTGGAATAGGCATTCTTTATGATGGACTCTCAAAGCAAAAACCTGAAGATGATCTAAAGGAATGCTATAACAAGTACTTCAATACTTATGAATCCAGTGTACTCAAAATGGTTACTGTTCAATCTAACCTTATGTGGATCTCATTGGTTGTGAAGCATATCAATCTGTTTTTTGAACCAGTTGTCCTGCTACTTATACTCCTTTGAGTGAAAATCATTCTACCACAAGACTCCATATACTCATGATGTATTTATCCATCACATTGTTATGACACTTTCTCTACTTCAGCCTGAGCATTGGAATGAGATACTACCCAACTCAAAATCCTCTAGTTTATCTAAAGATCCTGCCACATTGTCTCAGTTGGGATCTGTTATGACAGGCATGGGTAGCATCAGCTGTAGACTCAATGTGCAACCTAAAGCTGCTAGGCAGGAGCAAGGGGCAAAGGAATGAGTTCTGAGCATGATGCACAGAAACTTGCCTATGGTCCTTTACTTCTTGAGTGTTGCTACATCAAGTAAGTGCCAGGGCAATTCCACTCACTAGTGACCTATACATTCTGTGCACCTGGATGAAACCAGGTGTGGCAAGTTTTAATGATGAGGGCAGTGGTGTTTTCACACAACTGTTCATCAGAGCTCATAACCTGTTTGAGGGCTGGGAAGCCCCTCATCAATATACTCACCTTTGGTATTGTTGAACATTGTTGAGTGAGATCAGAGAGAAAATGTTCAAACTCCTATATTAAATCCAGCTCTGCTGGGTTTTATATACAGTGACCTCAAAAACCCTTTTCATACTAACCCCAATGGCAGTTCGCACAGCGCACTGCCAATGGGGTTAGTATGGAAAGGGTTTGTCACTTAGCTTGGGTGGGGATATAGATAGAACATACTCTTGGCTACAGAATCGCTCTCTGTGTCATGTGATTTGGTTCACACACTATAGAGATATGACCATTCTAAGACAGCCATGTCACGGAAAGGGTTTTTGAGCTTTTGAAATCATGACTAGAATCTCAGCCAAATCATTGAATGTTTGTTATTGTTTGTTTGTAAGGACAAATATATGCATGTAAAAAGCATGTCTGAGTTTAAAAAAGTTCACACACTCCTTGTTTCTCAACTGCCATCATGGTCAAATCCCTCTCTCTCACTTAGCAAAACACCATTCTTTCTTTGCTTGATGCTGGCCTCTCTGGTGAAGCTGTTGCTAAGGAAACTGGTGTCAGCCCTTCCACTATATCCAAACTTCACTCCAAGAAGCACTCTGCCACTCCTAGAGCCACTGGAGGTTGTCCTTCCAAACTTTCCCCTACCAATATTTGCCATGCCCAGCTTCTTATTACCTCTGGCAGAGCTGAAAATGCTGTTCAAGTCACCAAAGCTCTTTCCAATATCATCAATCAGCCTCTCTCTGCCACTACTATTTGTCTTCACTTGAAGAAATCTGGTATGAAGGCTGTGGTCAAGTCCAAACGCCCTATTCTCTTAGCTAGACATCGCAAGGCTCATTTGGATTTTGCTTATGCTTATAAGGATTGGACTATAGAGGACTGGAAAAAGGTAATATGGTCTGATGAGACCAAAATCAATCGCCTAGGGTCAGATGGGCACAAATAGGCTTAGAAAAGGTCAGGTGAAGGGCTTAGTGATAGGCTAGTGGATAAAACCCTCAAGTTTAGAGGAGGTTCTTTGATAATGTGGGGCTGTATGACTTGGGAGGGAGTGGGATTTGGTTATAAGATTGATGGTAGGATGGATAGAGACCTCTACCTTCAGATTTTGAAGGATGAGCTCCAGCAAACACTGGAGTATTATGGTTTTCATTCTCCTGATACCATCTTTCAGCAAGACAATGATCCAAAGCACACCTGCAAGAGGGTCAAGGAGTGGCTAGAAGAGCAGGAATTTGGGACAATGGTTTGGCCTGCACAGTCTCCTGACTTGAATCCTATAGAACATCTGTGGGGATGGCTCAAAAGGAGGCTTGCAGAGCATGAAAACCCTCCTAGAGGAATTCATGAGTTGGGGGAAAGAGTTCAGGTGGAATGGGATAGAATACCAGTTGATGAGTGTCGGAAATTGATTGAAAGCATGCCTAGAATGGTTCAGGAAGTGCTTAGAGCAAAAGGAGGCTATACCAAGTACTAATAATATCCAAATACCCCTGTAAATTCAAAAGCTCAAAAACTCTTTCCATGACATGGCTGTCTTAGAATGGTCAT
Source organism: Spongispora temasekensis (assembly GCA_038094675.1). NCBI lineage: Eukaryota > Fungi > Basidiomycota > Agaricomycetes > Boletales > Boletaceae > Spongispora > Spongispora temasekensis. The sequence goes on along the minus strand of JBBPUL010000257.1, from coordinate 18,542 downwards.
ATCTCTATAGTGTGTGAACCAAATCACATGACCCAGGGAGCGATGTTGTAGCCAGGATTATGTTCTATTTATATTCCCACCTAAGCTAAGCGAAATTCCCACAGTGATTGGCAGTGTACTGCATGCACTGCCATTGGCATTAGTATGGAAAGGGTTTTTGAGGTCACTGTATATCTAAGATGGAGATATAAGAACATTTGAATCAAGGAATATGATGAATGAAAAGCTGCCTTTGTCTGCTACAGAGGTGTTATGATCGGCCCCTTTTCTTTTCTTTCTTCGCTCTCTTTCACCTTGTATTACTTAAACGTGCACAGCCTTTTCTTTGTCAGCATTCACAGTTGTGCGATCCCCTTATCTCTTATCTCTGACTCATGCGTTCCATGGTATTCCATGTAGTTCTATCATGCATAGCCTTCTGACTCGTTTCACGCCGTGCATGACTCATTTCTCTTATCTCCAGTTACCGCATTCGGGTTTCTCTCTTCTCGAGCTGTAGCACTGCTTGGTCTGTGTGCAGGACTCTCTACATATAAATAGGGTGTAGCACAAGCGATGTATCTCCAGCTTGAGCCTACTCGAGATAGCAATCTATTGCATCTTTGACCCTCTCGCTCCCTCCTCTGCTCTCCCTCCGAACCACTTGGCCTCGCAGCGTCTTCGCTCGAGGATACTCAGTCTTTGTCTTCGACGTCGCTACATACTTGCCAAGGCGGAGTAGTGACTAGTCTCTGCACATCGCGTGTAGGACCTACGCCCCTCGTCTTCGTCTCGCAGCTTTAGGTTGCGCATCGAGTCTACGGCTGACGCTATCTGCGCCTGTCGTAACAAAAGGCTCAAGCTCTTCGAAACGCGACTACCACTGTTGTAGATCGCAGCCATTTCGGCCCCTCCGTCACCTTTGAAGTGGCGCCCCCACCCACCACCACCATCGCCCCTCGTAACCTCTCCCTCTTGGAGATCTACTACGCCTCCTAGTCCCAGCTCCGGAACTACCACGCCCCCATCACCACCCAGCCCCCCATCCCCGATGTCTTCGAAACCCACCGAACTACGTCTTGCCCAACCCAAGGCCTTCACTGGCAAACAACGCGATGCCATGCCCTGGCTTCGCTCTGTCCTCCGTTACCTCGCTGTCAACGTCGACGTCTATTCGACGGACGAAAAGAAGATAGGTTTCGCCTTGTCGTTTATGAACGACGGAAACGCCCTCACATGGGCCGACACCTTCATGGACAAAAGCATGCGAGGAACGAACATGACCCTAGGATCCTGGGACAACTTCGTCAAAGAGTTCAAGGCCCACTTCGAGAGCCCAAACACTGCCGCCAACGCCCTGACCTGGTTGGCCACTTACTGCGTCAACGAACGGCGTGATGGGACTTTCCAACCATCCCTCAATCAATACATCTCAGAATTCCGCAACCAGGTCAGCCTAGCGGGACTCAACGAGGCAGCTACCATCTGCCATTACTTCTCTACCGGCATCCCCCCTTCGCTTTCAGAAAAGGTGTACCTTATGGACACCGTCCCCACCACTATAGACGATTGGATCAAGAACGCCTCTCGTCTCGATGATCAGCACAAACGTGCTAAGCTTGTTGCCCGCCAGCACAAGCACTCCTCGACCCCCACCTTCGTCCCTCGCCCCACTCAGACCCCTCGTGACAAAGACCCCAACGCTATGGATGTGGATGCCATCCGCATTCCCAAACTCACCCCTGAAGAGCGAGAACGCTGCTTCAAACAAGGACTTTGCCTCCGATGCAGGAAATCGGGTCACTTCTCCAACAAGTGCCCCACTTTCAAGGATCTCCCCCCACACCCAAAAGCCAACCGAAAGGTCGCCAAAGCCGAAGAAGAAGCACCAGGTCTCATCGACGGAGATGACGATGAAGACCTTCATGTGGAAGCAGTGGGAATAAAGGATTTTTGAAAGGGAGGACTTCTTCGACGCAAGTACCTCCCCAATGTTTCGTTTCTTGTGCGCCTGTACTAGTATCCACGTCAAATAGAGCTATGCATATCCCCATTCAGCTCGTGGTACCCTCGCACACCATGAAAGTCGTCGACTCACCCGCTCTCGTTGACTCAGGAGCGGAAATTTCCTGCCTTGACTGGGCCTTTGCCCGAAAACACCGTCTTCCTCACACCCACCTGGAACAACCCATCCGCGTTCGCAACGTAGACCAATCAGCAAACTCCAATGGAGACATCCTGTTCTCCACCGAGCTCTACATCTCCGTCAGAGAAGGAGTTACCCAAAAGGTACTCTTCTACCTCATGAACTGCGGAAAAGAAAATGTTATCCTAGGCCTTCCCTGGCTCCATCTTGCCAACCCAACAATTGATTGGGAAAAGCAAACCGTCTCCATCCCAGAGATCCTTGATCAATCTGCAGACCTCTACCATGCCTACGTTGCTGACCAAAAGCGACATGACTCCCACTACCGCGCCCCACCTCTACGAGGATTCGGGGAAACTTCGATTCGATGTGTCAACACAACTCCCGAAACCCACAGACACCTACACACGTACTTGGACATCCAGTCTGAGAAACAGTGGCAATACCAAACTCTGAGCCACTACTCCATCAACTGCATCACTCGAGGAGGACCGTACATCCTGCCCTCAGCCACCATCGCCCGTTACTCCGAAGCAACCAAACTTGCAGAGAAAGCCGGGACCCAGACCCAAGAGGTCACCTTGCCCCCAGAGTACTCAGACTTCGCCAAAGTCTTTGAGGAAAAGGACTGCGAGTCCCTTCCCCCACCCCGACCCTACGATCATGAGATCAATCTCGACAAATCCTTTATCCCGAAGATCAGGAAAATCTACCCTCTGTCCCCCGAAGAACAAAAGGCGACCGAAGCCTTCCTAGATGAGAACCTTCGCTCTGGGAAAATTCGTCCCTCCAAGTCCCCACAAGCCTCCCCCTTTTTCTTCGTTAAGAAGAAGGACGGCAAACTTCGTCCATGCCAAGATTACAGGTACTTGAACGAACATACCATCCGTGACGCCTACCCCTTACCCCTCGTCTCCAACCTCATCGACAAGCTCAAAGGAGCTAGTGTCTTCACCAAATTCGACGTCCGCTGGGGGTATAACAACGTGCGCATTAAAGATGGTCACCAGTGGAAAGGCGCCTTCATCACCCACAAAGGCCTTTTCGAACCCATGGTCATGTTCTTTGGCATGAACAACTCCCCGTCAACTTTCCAATGCTTCATAAACGACTCTTTTAGAGATATGATCGCCGAGGGGTGGCTCGTCATCTATATGGACGACCTACTCATTTTCTCTCCAGACAACGAATCCCACACCGAGCGCACCCGCTGAGTCCTTCAGCGAATGATGGAGTTAGATCTCCACCTACGTCTTAGCAAATGCAAGTTCGCCACCCCTGAGGTAGAATACCTCGGTATGATCGTCAAACCAGGAAAACTCGCCATGGATCCCGTCAAGCTTGACGGAATCGCCTCCTGGCCCATCCCGAAGAAAGTTAAGGACGTGCGCTCCTTCCTAGGATTCGCAAATTTCTACCGGCGTTTCATCCCCTCTTACTCCAACGTCGCCCGCCCTCTCATCGACCTAACGAAGAAAACCGCCACATGGCTTTGGACCCCCCAATGCCAAAACTCCTTCGACGAGCTCAAAAAGCTCTTCCTCTCGCGACCCATCCTCCGACTCCCGGACCTCTCCAAACCCTTCGCCGTAGCCACCGATGCATCTCGGGACGCTACAGGAGCTATCCTTCTCCAAACCGACTCGAATGGGGACTGGCACCCCTGTTCCTACCTGTCCCAGTCGTTCTCTCCCGCAGAGCGAAACTACGACATCTTCGACAGAGAACTCTTAGCCATCATTCACGCTCTCAAGGCTTGGCGCCACTACCTCCGTGGTTCACAACATCCTGTGCAGGTCTTCACAGACCATAAAAACCTGACGTACTTCCGCCAGCCTCAGAACCTCAACCGTCGACAAGCGCGATGGCTCCTCGATCTTGCAGATTTTGATCTCAAGATGACCCACGTCCCCGGTTCTCTGCTCTCTGGCCCCGATGCTCTCTCCTGACGCCCCGACCGTCTCTCGTCCGAGTCTGATAACCAGGCCGTTACCTTACTCCCGGAAACCCTCTTCGTCCGCGTCGTCGACTCCGTCCTCACCACTGCTATCCAAAGGCACTCCGCTAACGACGAACTTGTCACCCGCCTCCACGCTGACCTTGAAGGTCCCACCACCGCCCCCAATCTCCACAACCGCCTCTCTGATTGGCAATTCAAGGAAGATCTTCTCTGCTACCGGGACCGCGTCTACGTCCCCGAGCCTGACCGTCTCTCAGTCATCACCCGCGCCCATGATCATCCCTCTGCTGGCCACCCCGGCTACCTGAAAACCTGCCAGCTTGTCGCTCACGACTTCTGGTGGCCCAGCCTTGCCACCCAGGTTCGCCGCTACGTCGAAGGATGTGCCCTTTGCCAGCAAAACAAGGCGAATACCCATCCCACTGTCCCTCCTCTGTCCCTGATCAAATCCCTCGCCTCGCGTCCATTCCAGCAGGTGTCTTGTGATCTTATTACAGACCTCCCGTTGTCCAATGGTTTCGACAGCCTGTTGGTCGTGGTCGACCATGGGCTTACTAAGGGGGTAATTCTCTGCCCTACCAAGAAACAAATCACCGCCAAGGGAGTAGCAACCCTCTTTTTCCACAAAGTCTACCGTCGTTGGGGCCTCTACGACAAAATTATCTCAGACCGTGGCCCACAATTCGCATCCACCTTCGCTCGGGAGCTTGGAAAGCTCCTGAAATACGACCTTTCCCTGTCCACCGCATACCACCCTCAATCCGATGGTGAAACCGAATGTGTCAACCAAGAAGTTGAAACGTACCTTCGGATCTTCTGCGGGAACAACCCGACCGCCTGGGCTGATCACATCACCCACGCGGAATTCACACACAACCACCGCCCCTACTCGGTCACCGGTAAATCGCCGTTTTACCTCATGTACGGCTTTGAGCCCCGTGCCCTCCCCACGGTCCTCGCAGAAACGCCACTTCCAGCCCTGGAAGAACGCCTCAAGGCCCTGTCCACAGCAAGGAACGAGGCACTTGCCGCCCATGAGCTCGCACGCCAGGTGATGGCGTCCCGTACACGCCGCTCTTTCACCCCATTCTCAAAAGGAGACAAGGTGTGGTTAGAAGCGAAGAACCTCAACCGCCGTATCGCAAACCCCAAATTCGCACCAAAGAGGGAAGGACCCTTCGTTATCACGGACGTCCTATCTCCCCTGACGTACAAACTCCGACTCCCGGTAACATGGAAGATTCACCCCGTATTCCACGCTTCCCTCTTATCGCCCTATCGCGAAAACAGCGTACACGGCCCGAACTTCCCAGCTCCACCCCCGGAGCTAATAGAAAGTGAAGAGGAATACGAGATTGAGAAAGTCCTACGCCACCGAGGCGCACCACGTTCCCGCTTGTTCCTGATCCGATGGAAGGGCTACACCGCGGAAGAAGACTCCTGGGTTCCAGAACGGAACCTGAAAAATGCAAAGTCCGCCCTGAGGGAGTATAAAGACCTTCACCCAAAGGCCTTTCCTCCCTCAAAGCAATAGCTTTCTCCCCTCGCAACGCCCTCCGTCGTCTTCAACCCCTCGCCCCTACGCTTTTCCTTTACCATGTCCGATGTCTCATCCATACCCCCCTCGTCGCCTTCCTCTCTGTCCCTTTCAGTACATCCTACGGAGGACCATCTTACTTCGTCGCCACGCACCCCTTCTCCGTCGTTGGCCAACGCTTCTCATCATGAGGATGCTGTGGTACTGGCAGCAAACGATCTTCCTCCTAGCCCGGGCTCTCCATATACCGTCCCCGTCCTCGACCCGCCCGTCGATGCCCCAACCCCAGTGATCTCAGTTGATATCCCCCTCCATGCCCATGCCCTCCGGTCCTCTGACCCCACCGACGATGAGCGTGGCACACTCCACGAATACCTCACTGACCCCCACATGTTTACGGGGATCTCCGCCTTTACCGACCCCTCCTCCATCTTCTTCCTTCTCTATATGGTTTATCTCCAGTTAGAGCGCCTCCCCCACCTCTTCCAAGCCCTTATCAGCAATGAGCACCGAAACACCGCCCTCACCGGAGCCTCCATCCGCGGGATCCACTCTAGAATCATGGGACACGTGCACGAGCTAGCCCATCAACTGGGTTATTTAGACTTCATCCAAGACATTGACCGATACCTCCGGAAGACCGCAGCAGTCTCTGTCCCCACCAGCATCGCCATCTGTGACCATAATATCCGCTCCCCCTCTCCGATGATTTCTGAAATTATTCGCGACTCGGTCCCCACAGTCAATGAAACACCTAGCGCCTCCTCCTCTCCCATCGATCCAATGGAGGCGTTGGCCATTGACGCCCTCCAGGCCCGCTTCGACCGAATCCAAGAAGCCACAGTCCAACGCCGGATCTTACAGGGGGACTTGCCCTGTCCTAGCGACCATCGTCGTTATCGGGATTCTTGCTTCGTTTGTCACAGGCTCGGACACATCCGGATCCACTGCCCTCACTACACCTGCCCCTTCTGCCGCCGCCGTTCCCCGGGTCACACCCAGGCCGCTTGCCCCTTCCGAAACCGCCGCTCCCCACCCAGCTCATCCTCGTCTTCAGCCTCCTCCCGCAGCTCTCACCAATCTCGAGGGTCCTTTCGGTCCCACGCCTCCAACACTTCCCGCCACTTTCAACGCTCTGGCCACGTGCTTCCAGTGCCTCCGCCTAGGTCCCCACCAGCACTAGATGAAGATGACGATTTCCTCTTCGACTCGGTCGGAGAAAGCAACATGTGCGGATCGCCGGTTGGGTCTTGCCGCGGTTTATAGAAAAGTCTCACTAGGGTTTCGACCCTACTAAGGGGGTAATGTTACGATCGGCCCCTTTTCTTTTCTTTCTTCGCTCTCTTTCACCTTGTATTACTTAAACGCGCACAGCCTTTTCCTTTGTCAGCATTCACGGCTGTGCGATTCCCTTATCTCCTATCTCTGACTCCTGCGTTCCTTGGCATTCCATGTAGTTCTATCATGCATAGCCTTCTGACTCATTTCACGCCGTGCATGACTCATTTCTCTTATCTCCAGTTACCGCATTCGGGTTTCTCTCTTCTCGAGCTGTAGCACTGCTTGGTCTGTGCGCAGGACTCTCTACATATAAATAGAGTGTAGCACAAGCGATGTATCTCCAGCTTGAGCCTACTCGAGATAGCAATCTATTGCATCTTTGACCCTCTCACTCCCTCCTCTGCTCTCCCTCCGAACCACTTGGCCTCGCAGCGTCTTCGCTCGAGGATACTCAGTCTTCGTCTTCGACATCGCTACATACTCGCCAAGGCGGAGTAGTGACTAGTCTCTGCACATCGCGTGTAGGACCTACGCCCCTCGTCTTCGTCTCGCAGCTTTAGGTTGCGCATCGAGTCTACGGCTGACACTACCTGCGCCTGTCGTAACAAGAGGTGCCTTTGAACCACTAGTTATGTTTTGGCCAATATATGTAATAGTTCCACCACATTCTAGCAAATATTAAATGAAATCTTTGCAGACATGGCAAATTCCTCTCAAGAATACCTAGACAAAATATTCTACATATGCCATTACCTGCTCAGTACCAGGAATTAAACTTTAGTCTATAATAATGAAGAAAACAAAGGCTTAATTGCATGCACTAACTTAGACTAGGGTTGAAATAAACAAACTGGTCACTTGCAGACAGGTTTTTACCTTGAGCTTGCAGAAGATTTTTTCCTTTGGAACTCATATTTACAGAAAACCACCACCCTGTCTTCCATGGAAGCAAAATATATGGCATTAAGTGATTGCTTACACCAGGCAGTGTGGATATACAGTACCAAATGTTGAGTAAACTTGGCTTTAAACTTAGGCCAGTTCCCATCTGTGGTGATAACCAAGGGTCTCTCTTCAGCACAGAGAATCCTGTGACAGAAAAATGCTCAAAGCACATATGTGTTCACTATCACTTTATTTGCAATGCTGTAATTTGAGACAAAATAGTAGAGCTGTTTTATATTGAATAGACTAAAAACTCCACTGATATATTCATGAAGAACCTTTCCATTGACAAGTTCAAGGACTGCTGTTCACAACCCCTGAGTCAGTGCCTTTATCTTAGATGATCTGATATGGCAGTTAGATAGATGAGCATGCATATACTGTCCATCATAGGGATCTGCCCCCAGAACAATAAATGAGGAAGAAACAAATATATATATATCCCTCAGGAGACTCATAGTGGCAAACTGCAGCCCAAGTCCCAGTTAGTGATATATCTTGGAACTGCCTCTAAGTATGGTAGCAAGCAGAACTACCTTTTCCTATGTCCTAACAATGTTCTCCACATATTGACACATGCAGTTTTCAATAAGAACCTCTTTTCTCAATGCCTCAAGGCATACTGTATGACTTTCCTCCTATCTCTAAGCCTAAGGATGATGACCATGAGGATCGTGTTACACCTCCACTGGCATCTCTATGCATGCCTCCTCCATTATTCTGGCACTCGAGATAGCAATCTATTACGTCTTTGACCCTCTTGCTCCCCTTTGCTCTCCCTTCAAACCACTTAGCCTTGCAGCATCTTCACTCGAGGACACTCTATCGCTACATACTTACCTATATGGAGTAGTGACTAGTCTCTGTGCATTATGTTCAGGACCTATGCCCTTTGTCTTCACCTCACAGCTTTAGGTTGTACATCAAGTCTATGGCTGACACTACCCGCACCTGTCATAACAAAAGGCTCAAGCTCTTTGAATGCAACTACTCTTGCTGTAGCTCGCAGCCATTTCAGCCCCTCCATCACCTCTGAAGCAGCACCCCCACCCACCACCACCACCTATCACAACCTCTTCCTCTTGGAGGTCTACTACACCCCTTAGCCCCAGCTCTGGAACCACCATGCCCCCTTCACCACCAAGCCCAAACCCTGCACCTCTGATGTCTTTGAAACCCACCAAACTCTATCTCACCTAACCCAAGGCCTTCTCAGGCAAACAATGCCATGCCATGCCCAGGCTTCATTCCATACAATGGTACCTTGCCATAAATGTCAATGTCTATTCCACAGATGAAAAAAAGATAGGATTTGCCCTGTTGTTTATGAATGATGGGAGTGCCCTCACTTGGGCTGATATTTTCACAGAGGAAATCATGCAAGGGACCAATATGACCTTAGAATCTTGGGATGAGTTCATCAAGAAGTTTAAGGCTCACTTTGAGAGCCCCAACACCACCGCCAATGCCTTGACCTGGTTGGCCACCTATCATGTCAATGAATGATGCAACAGGACCTTCCAACCTTCCCTTAGTCAATACATCTCAGAATTTCACAACCAGGTCAGCCTGGCAGGACTCAACGAGGCAGCTACCATCTGCCATTACTTCTTAATAGGCAACCCCCCCTTACTTTCCAAGAAGATATACCTTATGGACACTGTTCCCACCACCATCGACAATTGGATCAAGAACACCTCTCATCTCAATGATTAGCACAAACATGCTAAGCTTATCACCTGCCAGCACAAGCACTCCTCGACCCCCAACCCTTGCCCCACTTAGACCCCTCATGACAAAGACCCCAATGCCATGGATGTGGATGCCATCTGCATTCCAAAACTTACCCCTGAAGAGCAAGAACACTGCTTTAAACAAGAACTCTGCCTTTGCTGCAGAAAATCAGGCCACTTTCCAATAAGTGCCCCATCTTTAAAGACCTTCCCCCATGCCCCAAAGCTGACCGAAAAGTTGCCAAAGCAGAAGAAGAAATACCTGGTCTCATGGATGAAGAAGATGACAAAGAAATCCATGTGGAAGCAGTAGGGGTAAAGGATTTTTGAAAGGGAGGACTTCTTCAATACAAGTACCTCCCCAACATCTTGTCTCTTGTGTGCCTGTACTAGTATCCACTTCAAATAGAGCTATGCATATCCCCATTCAGCTTGTGGTACTGTTACGACAGGCGTGGGTAGCATCAGCCATAGACTCGATGCGCAACCTAAAGCTGTGAGGCGAAGACGAGGCCTATGCGTAATGCACAGAGACTGGTCACTACTCCGCCTTGGCGAGTATGTAGCAACGTCGAAGACGAAGAAAGAGTATCCTCGAGCAAAGACACTGCGAGGCCAAGCGAAATGAGGGGAGAGCAGAGGGGAGCGAGAGGGTCAAAGATGCAATAGATTGCTATCTCGAGTAGGCTCAAGCTGAGGTTACATCGCTTGTACTACGCCCTATTTATATGTAGAGAGTCCTGCGCATGGACCAAGCAATGTGGTAGCTCGACAAGAGAAGAACTCAAACTAGGTAACTGGAGATAAGGGGAAATGAGTCACATACAGCGTGAAACGAGTCAGAAGGCTGTGTGCGATAGAACTACACAGAACATCGTGGAACACATGAGTCAGAGGTAAGAGATAAGGGAATGCACAGCTGAGAACGCTGACTAAAGAGAAGGGCTGTGCGTGTTTAAGTAATACAAGGTAAAAGAGAGCGAAAGAAGAAAAGAAAAGGGGCTGATCGTAACATTACCCCCTTAGTAGGGTCGAAAACCTAGTGAGACCTCTTTACAAGCCACGGCAAGACCTGACAGGTGATCCGCACATGTTACTTTCTCTAACCGAGTCAAAACAGAAGTCGTCGTCCTCGTTTAATGCTGGTGGGGATCGAGGTGGAGGTACTGGAAGCACGTAGCCAGAGCGCTGAGAGCAGCTGGAAGTGCGGGAGGTGCTGGACCGAAAGGATCCTTGAAATTGGTGAGAACTGCGAGAGGAGGCTGAGGAGGAGGAGGATCCAGGCAGGGAGTGACGGTTGCGGAAGGGACAGGTGGCCTGAGTGTGACCAGGGGAGCGACAGCGACAGAAGGGACAGGTGTAGTGGGGGCAGTGGACCCAAATGTGTCCCAACCTGTGGCAGATGAAACAAGAGTCCCGGTATTGATGATGGTCGCTAGGACAGGGTAAATCTCCTTGCAGGATATGTACGTCGCTGGGCAGTGGCTTTCTGAATGCAGTCGAAGCGGGCCTGGAGAGCATTGATAGCTAGTGCTTCCATAGGATCAAGGGGGGAGGACGAAGCGCTAGGTGTGCCATTAACTGTGGGGACCAAGTCACGAATGATTTCCAAGGGTGAAGGAGAGGGGGAGCGAAGTGTGAAGTCCCTGATGGAGACGTCGGTGGGGACTGTGACTGTGGTTGTTTCCCGGAGGTATCTGTTGATGTCTTGAACAAATTCTAAGTAGCCCAATTGATGGACCAGGTCGTGCATGTGTCCTATGATCCTGGAATGGATGGTGTGGATTGAGGCTCTGGTGAGAGCGGTGTTGCAGTGTTCACTGCTGATGAGGTTTTGGAAAATGTGGGGAAGACGCTCCAACTGGAGGTAGATCATGTAAAGGAGGAAGAACAACGAGGAAGGGTCGGTGAAGGCCGAAATCCCTGTAAATGTGGGGGTCAGTGAGGAATTCATGGAGCGTGTTGCGCTCGTCGTTGGTGGGATCGGAGGATCTAAGGGTGTGGGCATGTATGGGGATATCTACAGAAATCATGGGGGTTGGGGCATCGGTGGGCGGCTCGAGGACGGGGACGGTATATGCAGCGCTTGGGCTAGGTGGAATATTGTCCATTGCCAGTACCACAGCATCCTCATAATGAGGAGCATTGGCCATCATCGGAGAAGGGGTGCATGGCGGCGAAGCAAGATGGTCCTCTGTAGGAGGTACTGAAATGGACAGGGACGAGGGAGATGAGAGAGATGTGGTAGAGACATTTGTAGACATGCTAAAGAAAAAGTGAAGAGGCGAGGAGGTGAAGATGGTAGAAGGCATTGTTGGGCAAGGAAGCTATTGCTTTGAGGGAGAGAAGATCTTCGGATGGAGGTTCTTATATTCCTGGAGAGTGGACTTCGCATTTTTTAAGTTCCATTCTGGAACCCAGAAGTCTTCTTCCGCGGTATAGCCCTTCCATCGGATCAGGAACATGCGGGAACGTGGTGTTCCTCGGTGGCGTAGAACTTTCTCAATCTCATACTCTTCCTCACCTTCTATTAGCTCGGGGAGTGGTGCTGGGAAGTTCGGACCATGTATGCTGTTTTTGCGATAGGGCGATAAGAGGGAGGCATGAAACACGGGGTGGATCTTCCATGTCACCGGGAGTCAGAGTCTGTACATCAGAGGGGATAGGACGTCCATGATAATGAAGGGTCCTTCCCTTTTTGGTGTGAACTTAGGGTTCGCGATGTGGCAGTTGAGGTTCTTTGCCTCTAACCACACCTTGTCTCCCTTGGTGAATGGGGTGAAAGAGCGGCATGTGCAGGATGCCATCACTTGGTGTGCGAGTTCGTGGGCAGCCAGCGCTTCGTTCCTTGCTGCAGATAGGGCCTTAAGGCATTCTTCCAGGGCTGGGAGTGGGGTTTCTGTGAGAACTGTGGGGAGGGCACGAGGTTCGAAGCCGTACATGAGGTAGAACAGTGATTTGCTGGTGACAGAGTGGGGGTGGTGGTTATGCGTGAATTCTGCATGGGTGATATGGTCTGCCCACGTAGTCGGGTTGTTTCCGCAGAAGATTCGAAGGTACGTTTCAATCTCCTGATTGACACATTCCATTTCACCGTCGGACTGGGGATGGTACACTGTGGACAGGGAGAGATCGTATTTCAAGAGCTTTCCAAGCTCCCGAGTGAAGGTGGATGCGAATTGGGGACCGCAGTCGGAGATGATCTTGTCGTAGAGACCCCAGTGGCGGTAGACTTTGTGAAAAAAGAGGGTGGCTATTCCCTCGGCGGTGACTTGTTTCTTGGTAGGGCAGAGAATTACCCCCTTAGTAAGCCCGTGGTCGACCATGACCAACAGGCTGTCAAAACCATTGGATGATGGAAGGTCCGTGATAAGGTCGCAGGATACTTGTTGGAACGGTCGTGAGGTGAGGGATTTAATAGGGGACAGAGGAGGGATGGTGGGGTGGGTGTTTGCCTTGTTCTGTTGGCAAAGGGCACAACCCTCGACATAGCGGTGAATCTGGGAGGCAAGGCCGGGCCACCAGAAGTCATGAGCAACCAATTGACGGGTTTTGAGATATCCAGGGTGGCCAGCCGAGGGTTCCGGGACATAGACGTGATCTCGATAACAAAGGAGGTTTTCCTTGAATTGCCAATTGGAGAGGCGGTTGCAGAGGTTTAGGGTGGTGATGGGACCTTCGAGGTCAGCGTGGAGGCAGGTGATGAGTTCGTCATTCATGAAATGTTTGTGGATGGCGGTGGAGAGGACAGAGTCTACGACACGGACGAAGAGGGTTTCAGAGAGGAGGGTGACAGCTTGGTTGTTGGACTCAGATGAGAGTCTGTCCGGGTGGCAAGAGAGGGCATCGGGACTGGAGAGTAGGGAACCAGGGATGTGGGTCATTTTGAGATCGAAGTCTGCAAGATCAAGGAGCCATCGTGCTTGGCGACGGTTGAGGTTCTGGGGCTGTCGGAAGTACGTGAGGTTTTTGTGGTCAGTGAAGACCTGTACAGGGTGTTGTGAGCCACGAAGGTAATAACGCCAAGCTTTAAGGGCTCGGATGATGGCTAGGAGCTTGCGGTCAAAGATATCGTAATTTCATTCAGCTGGGGAGAACGACTGGGAAAGATAGGAACAGGGGTGCCAGTCCCCGTTCAAGTCTGTTTGGAGGAGAATGGCCCCGGTGGCATCTCGTGATGCATCAGTAGCTATGGCAAAGGGTCTCGAGAGATCTGGGAGATGGAGGATGGGTTGGGAGAGGAAGAGCTTCTTGAGCTCATCGAAGGAGTTTTGGCATTGGGGAGTCCAAAGCCATGCTGCGGTTTTCTTGGTGAGGTCAATGAGAGGGCGAGCGACATCAGAGTATGAAGGGATAAAGTGCCGATAGAAGTTTGCAAATCCTAGGAAGGAGCATACATCTTTAACTTTCTTTGGGGTGGGCCAGGAGGCGATTCCGTCAAGTTTGACAGGGTCCATAGTGAGTTCACCTGGTTTGATGATCATCCCGAGGTATTCTACTTTGGGAGTGGCAAACTTGTATTTGTTTAGTCATAGATGAAGATCTAACTCCATCATGCGTTGAAGGACTTGACAGGTACGCTCAGTGTGGGATTCGTTGTCAGGGGAGAAAATGAGCAGGTCGTCCATGTAGATGACGAGCCATCCTTCAGCGATCATGTCTCTGAAGGAGTCATTCATGAAACGCTGGAAGGTAGATGACCATGGGTTCAAAAAGGCCCTTGTGGGTGATGAAGGCACCTTTCCACTGGTGACCATCCTTGATGCATACATTGTTATAACCCCATCGGACGTCGAATTTGGTGAAGACATTTGCTCCTTTGAGCTTGTCGACGAGGTCTGAGACAAGGGGCAGGGGGTAGGTGTCGTGGATAGTGTGTTTGTTCAGGTATCTGTAGTCTTGGCATGGATGAAGTTTGCCATCCTTCTTCTTGATGAAGAAAAAGGGGGAGGCCTGTGGGGATTTAGAGGGGCGAATTTTCCCGGAGCGAAGGTTTTCGTCTAGGAAGACTTTGGTTGCCTTTTGTTCCTCAGGGGACAAGGGGTAGATTTTCCCGATCTTCGGGACAAAGGACTCATCAAGGTTGATTTCATGGTCGTAAGTCCTTGATGGAGGGAGGGACTCGCAATCCCTTTCCTCGAAGACTTTGGCGAAGTCTGAGTACTCTGGAGGTAAGGTGACCTCTTGGGTCTGGGTTCCAGCTTTCTCCGCAAGTTTGGTTGCTTCAGAGTAGCGGGCAATGGTGGCTGAGGGCAGGATGTATGGTCCTCCTTGGGTAACACGGTTGATGGAGTAGTGGCAGAGGGTTTGATGTTGCCACTGTTTCTTGGACTGGATGTCCAGATATGCATGCAAGTGTTTGTGGGTTTCGGGTGTTGTGTTGACACACTGAATCGAAGTTTCCCCAAAGCCTCGTAGAGGTGGAGCACAGTAGTGGGAATCGTGTCGCTTTTGGTCAGCGACATAGGCGTGGTAAAGATCCGCAGATTGGTCGAGGACCTCAGGGATGGAGATGGTTTGTTTTTCCCAATCAATTGTTGGGTTAGCGAGACGGAGCCAAGGAAGACCGAGAATGATGTTTTCCTTTCCGCAGTTCATGAGGTAAAAGAGCACCTTTTGGGTAACTCCTTCCCTGATGGAGAAGTAGAGCTTGGTGGAGAACAGGATGTCCCCATTGGAGTTTGCAGATTGGTCTACGTTGCGGACGCGGATTGGTTGTTCGAGGCGGGTACAAGGAAGTTGGTGTTTTCGGGCAAAGGCCCAGTCAAGGCAAGAGATTTCTGCTCCCGAGTCAATGAGAGCAGGAGAGTCGATGACTTTCATGGTGTGCAAGGGTACCATGAGCTGAATGGGGATACGCATAGCTCTATTTGATGTAGATACTAGTACAGGCGCACAAGAAACAAAACGTTGGGGAGGTACTTGCGTCGAAGAAGTCCTCCCTTTCAAAAATCCTTTACCTCTATGGCCTCGACATGGATTTCTTCATCGTCATCTTCATTTATTAGGCCGGGCATCTCTTCTTCAGCTTTAGTGACTTTTCGGTTGGTTTTGGGCTGCGGGGGAAGGTCCTTGAAGGTGGGGCACTTGTTAGAGAAGTGACCCGATTTCCTACAATGGAGGCAGAGCCCTTGTTTGAAACAATGCTCTCGTTCTTCAGGGGTGAGTTTTGGAATGCAGATGGCATCCACATCCATGGCATTGGGGTCTTTGTCGCGAGGGGTCTGAGTGGGGCGAGGGACAAAGGTGGGGGTCGAGGAATGCTTGTGCTGGCAAGCGACAAGCTTAGCACGTTTGTTCTGGTCGTCGAGACGAGAGGCATTCTTGATCCAATCGTTGATGGTGGTGGGGACAGTGTCCATAAGGTACATCTTCTCGGAGAGCGAAGGGGGAATGCCAGTAGAGAAGTAATGGCAGATGGTGGCTGCCTCGTTGAGCCCTGCTAGGCTGACCTGGTTGTGAAACTCGGAGATGTATTGGTTGAGGGATGGTTGGAACATCCCGTCCCATTGCTCGTTGACACAATACATGGCCAACCAGGTCAAAGCATTGGCAGCAGTGTTGGGGCTTTCGAAGTGAGCCTTGAATTCTTTGACGAAGTCGTTCCAGGATCCTAGGGCCATGTTGGTCCCTCGCATGCTTTTCTCCATAAAGGTGTCGGCCCAAGTAAGAGCATTCCCATCGTTCATGAACGACAGGGCAAAGCCTATCTTCTTCTCATCTGTCGAGTAGATATCAACGTTAATTGCGAGGTACCGTAGTACCAAGCGAAGCCAGGGCATGGCATCACGTTGTTTGCCTGTGAAGGCCTTGGGTTGGGCAAGGCAGAGTTCAGTAGGTTTGGAAGACATCAGGGATGAGAGACTGGGTGGCGAAGGGGGCGTAGTGGTTCTGGAGCTAGGACTAGGGGATGTAGTGGATCTCCAAGAGGGAGAGGTTACGAGAGGTGGTGGTGGTGGGCGGGGGCACTGCTTCAAAGGTGATGGAGGGGCCGAAATGGCTGCGAGCTACGACAAAGGTAGTCGTGTTTGAAGAGCTTGAGCCTTTTGTTACGACAGGCGTGGGTAGCATCAGCCGTAGACTCGATGCGCAACCTAAAGCTGCGAGGTGAAGACAAGGGGTGTAGGTCCTATGCGTAATGCACAGAGACTGGTCACTACTCCACCTTGGCGAGTATGTAGCGACATCGAAGACGAAGAAAGAGTATCCTCGAGCAAAGACACTGCGAGGCCAAGTGAAACGAGGGGAGAGCAGAGGGGAGTGAGAGGGTCAAAGACGCAATAGATTGCTATCTCGAGTAGGCTCAAGCTGAGGTTACATCGCTTGTACTACGCCCTATTTATATGTAGAGAGTCCTGCGCATGGACCAAGCAATGCGGTAGCTTGACAAGAGAAGAACCCAAACTAGGTAACTGGAGATAAGGGGAAATGAGTCACATACAGCGTGAAACGAGTCAGAAGGCTGTGTGCGATAGAACTACACAGAACATCGTGGAACGCATGAGTCAGAGGTAAGAGATAAGGGAACGCACAGCTGAGAACGCTGACTAAAGAGAAGGGCTGTGCGTGTTTAAGTAATACAAGGTAAAAGAGAGCGAAAGAAGAAAAGAAAAGGGGCTGA
This sequence comes from Spongispora temasekensis, assembly GCA_038094675.1. NCBI lineage: Eukaryota > Fungi > Basidiomycota > Agaricomycetes > Boletales > Boletaceae > Spongispora > Spongispora temasekensis. The sequence goes on along the minus strand of JBBPUL010000257.1, from coordinate 1,340 downwards.
TTGTAACAGGTACCCTCACACACCATGAAAGTCATCAACTCCCCTGCTCTCATTGACTCTGGAGCAGAAATCTCCTGTCTCAACTGGGCTTTTGCCTGAAAACACCAACTCCCTCACACCCACCTTGAACAACCAATCCACATTCATAACGTGGATCAATCAGTGAACTCAAATGGAGACATCTTGTTCTCCACCAAACTCTATGTCTCTGTCAGAGAAGGGATTACCCAAAAGGTGCTCTTTTATCTTATGAACTGTGGCAAGGAAAATATTATCCTTGGCCTCCCCTGGCTTCGCCTTGATAACCCCATGATTAATTGGAAAAAACAAACCATCTCCATCCCTAAGGTCCTAGATTAATCTGCAGATCTATACCATGCCTATGTCACTGATCAAAAGCAACATGACTCCCACTACTGAGCCCCCCCACTTCAAAACTTTGGAGAAACCTTGATTCAGTGTGTAAATACCACATCCGAAACTCACAGACACTTGCATGCATACCTGGACATCCAGTCAGAAAAGCAGTGGCAACACCAAACCCTCAGCCACTATTCTATCAACCACATTACTCAAGGAGGACCATACATCCTATCTTCTACCACTATCACCCACTACTCTGAGGCCACCAAGCTTGCAGAGAAAGTGGTGACCCAGACTCAAGACATCATCCTGCCCCTAGAATACTCAGACTTCACCAAAGTTTTCGAAGAGAAAGACTGCGAGTCTCTTCCTCTGTCTCAACTCTATGATCACGAGATCAACCTTGATGATTCCTTTTTCCCGAAGATCAGAAAGGTATATCCCCTATCCCCTAGGGAACAAAAGGCCACAGAAGCCTTTCTAGACAAAAACCTTTGCTCTGGAAAGATATGCCCCTCCAAGTCTCCACAGGCCTCCCCTTTCTTCTTCATTAAAAAGAAAGACAGTAAGCTTCATCCATGCCAAGACTACCAGTACTTGAACGAACATACCATTCACAACACCTACCCCCTACTCCTTATCTCCAACCTCATTGACAAGCTCAAAGGGGCTAATGTCTTCAACAAATTTGATGTTCACTGGGGGTACAATAACATATGCATCAAAGACAGCCATCAGTGAAAAGGTGCTTTCATCACCCATAAAGGCCTGTTTGAACCCATGGTCATGTTCTTTAGCATGAACAACTCCCCCTCGACCTTCCAGCATTTCATAAATGACTCATTCAGAGATACAGTGACCTCAAAAACCCTTTCCATACTAACCCCAATGGCAGTGCGCACAGCGCACTGCCAATCACTGTGGGAATTTCGCTTAGCTTTGGTGGGGATATAAATAGAACATACTCTTGGCTACAA
>JBBPUL010000256.1:0-27081 GCA_038094675.1 Spongispora temasekensis | reverse complement strand
GTTGTAGCCAAGGGTATGTACTTTATGTGTTCCCACCAAAGCAAAGTGAAATTCCCACAAGTGATTGCAGGGAGCTTCACGCTCCAGTTTGGGGTTAGGCATTGGAATGGTTTTTGGAGTCACTGTAGGTGATGAGAGTCTTGCTCACCATAAAATGTTGAGGGACTTAGTAAAAAATCGCTCATTTGAGCACTGCCACTGAGCCTGCCACTGTAGCAAATAATTACAAACTAAACCGATGCACACCATGACCATAACAACCATGACCATCCCTCCGTACCACATCAATGACGCCGCCACACCCACGACAATGGTGACACCCTGCCATTGCAACTGTAAGGACGGCAATGACGAGGGTGACGACATGACGATGATGGGGGCACGACAATAACAATGAGGCTGGCAAGGATGGGGGCGCAAGGATAATGACGAGAACGACAGGGGCACAATGATGATGACACCACGATGACACAATGACACCATGAGGATGAGGCCAGTGAGGACAGGGGCACGACAATGATGGCGACCAGGACGTGGGCATGATGACAATAACGACAATGACAACGGTGACACTCCGCCATTACAACTGCAATGACAGCAATGACGATGACGACATGAGTCATGCGATGAGGGCGATGAAGATGGGGGCACGACAACGATGACGGCGATGAGGATGGGGGGCATGACTATGATGGCGACGATGAGGACGATGATGTGATGACATGACGATGATGTGACAACATGATGACGATGAGGGCAATGAGGACGGTGTGAGGCTGGAGAGAGGAGCCTGAGGGTAATGAGTAAGACATAATAGCACAAATAGTTGTAGTAGTGTAAGAATCAACAATGTCTAGTCCATCTTTTTAGCTATTTTGCCTTTTCTTGCTTCTCTACAACTGCTAAGTCAAATGAGAAAGAAAAGCTTAATTTAGTTGCCATATAGTTGAAATTAGAAACATGTAAAATTACTGATGTACTTCAAAGACTGGTCGTAACTGGTCTGTAACCAAATGATGACCAATTAGGACTGGTCTTGAATGGTCCGGTTACAGTTACGGAGTTGTGACATATTTTTTAAGACCGGTCACAGTCCGGTCTTTCCAAAAAAGGTAACAAAGACCAGACCGGACTGGACCTTCAAACACTACTTGCCATCATCAACCTGGTGGTAAGTGGCATAGGCTGTGTTTGCTTCCTTTCTGGATTCAAGCATAATAACTAACTTACCTTCAATATTTTAGCAATTTGGTCACACATGCACATGAACACACTGTGTACATTCTGAGCAATGGTGAACTGAGAAGGCATGTAGTGGTTAGGCCATCCCATCTTCATAAGGAAGAGGAAGGCACAATCATTGACAATAGAGAATGGCCATAAGTCCTCCATTACCTAGTGCATGATCTCCATGCTATTGATTCAAGCCACCTTGTCAGTCCTCAGCATAATACAGCAATGTATGTGTACAGTGTCATCCACTAGATTTTGAAATGGGTGTATGGTACATTGGAATAAGTACCCTTATTTTACTTTTTTGTTCAAATGCAGTTGTAATCTTGCCATTCTTTAGAATGCCAGCAACCACTTTGGTATGTGCTTCTGTGGCATCTTTGGCATCATTTGCAGCAGTCACAGCTTTATCACCCCAGCACTTTTGTGCATGCTTGCACATATTACCAGTTGAGTATGCATCTTTGGTGTCAATATACCAATAGATTGTAACTTTTCAACCACAGGATGCACACTTGAACACATGTGATTGATGTATACCAATGTGTTCAATGGTGGGAACAGCTTTGAAGAATGCATATATACATAGGTGAGGTCCATTCTTTCCTTAGGCAATTTTTATAGACATTAGTAGCTAATGAGTTATGACTAATGCATATGATGGAACATATGGAGTTTATTCTCTGGTGTCTCAGGCTCATCAATATCATCAGACCCATCTGTCAGGGCCTCTCTCTCATCCTTGATGATGGCTGGCTATTCATCTTGCTCTAAGTTAGAATGTAGTAGTTGTAAGCATGAAGATGTGGGTTTAACCATATTACTATCTACCATGACCACCATGATGATGAGATGACAAGGTGATGCCAAGATGCTCCAACTGATGGTGAGTACATTTCTTGTTATCCTCATTCCCCTTGCTCACCTCTCAACACCTGATGTTAATAAGACTACAAGGCAGCACCAAGTCATAGTGCATCAACTGATGATAAGCAGACTTGGATGCAGGGTCACTGCCACTGATGACCACAGTGATGATAAACCACATGACAATGCATGCAGAATGCAGCATGCAAAGCACTGTGACTGCATTGCCTAGCAGCTATCACAATGATGGGATGTTATGGCAGTGAGATATGTTAACTGATGGTGAGCACGTTCCTTATCCTCATTCCCTCTTGTTTACTTCTTGATGATGATGTGGTGATGATGTGGATGATGGATGCATCCCTAACTCCCTGACTTCCCATCTCTATCTTCACCCCTCATCTCCTTGTTTCACCCAGCATGCAGAGGCAACTGCACTATACAATGATGATGACAACAGTGCCATGATGAACCTGGCAATGAGGGTGAACAGCACATATTGATCAAATCAGGATGACAATGATGACACAACACTGGCATGATGCCAACTGGTGACATGGATGATGATGTGATGATGACATTGGCCATGACACCATGACTGCATTGATGACAATGTGGCCATGAGATGTTGATAACAGCATGTTGCAACCAAATCAGGATAACAACAATGACACAATGCTGGCATGATGCCAACTGGCAACATAGATGATGATGTGATGATGATATTGACCATGACACTGTGACTGCATTGGTGACAATGCAGCTATGAGACAATGGCATGACGACACAAATACAATGGTAACAGTGCATCACAACCAAACAAGCACAACAAGAACAGTGATGATGATGATATCAGTGACAGCATGTTGCAATCAAACAAGAATGATGAGGAGCCTTGCTGGTAAGAAAGGCGACTGCATGACATGATAACAATCACAGCGCATTACAAATATGTGACCACATTAGGATGACAAGAAGGAGCTGGCCAATGATGGTCCCAACAGCACATTGGGACCAAATGAGAAGGAGGCAGAGAGTAATGACACTGCAGCACATTATGGTGAAAGGGTGGCAACAGTGATGATGAGGATGGCATGATGGAGAGACTAATTGTAGACTAATTGTATATATATTTCAGTATAAATAATATATTTTGTTTGATTGTTTCAATTCAAGATTAATTTGGAGCATGTATGCTATGCTAGCTAATGTACAGTAAGATATGATAACAAAAGCTGTTTTAGTGTCACAATCAATAGCTGTCTAGTGTATCTTACCAAATATTTTGTCTTTCATTGCTACTCTACAGCTGCTAAGTTACATGAGCAAGAAAAGCTTAATTAGAACCATGTAAAAGTACTGATGAGAGACCCCAAGGTATGGATAACCATGATGAGGGTGTATGGGTTCTGTGGGAGGGGCATATTTCCAGGCTCAAGCAGATAAGACTATTACAGGATGGTATGGTAGTACTCTAGGATAGACATTACCCACCATTGCCTCCATCTTGTGGGCAAATGAAGAGTTGTCATTGATGAGAAACCTCTTGAGTGTCAAGGAAGCCTGAAGCACTTCACGATGTGTTGGAACTGGCACAATTGGAGTGTCATCATCATTACTGAGTCCATTCTCCTCTGAGTCTCTCAACCTTTTGGCCTTTATCATGCACTCATAAATGTCCTTGTCAGTTGCTCCAAAAACATTCTGAGCCTCACTTACTAGATTGAGAAACTCCATGATATTCATCCAGTTGGATCACTGCAGTATTCCTGTGGCCTCAATTGGTCCAATGCTATAACAACAAGCATTCTAGCATGAGATATAAGGTCTGAGTCAGTCAGACAAATTAGTGATGAAATGGGCAGCACAGGTTGTCTGGTAGAACATGGCCTAGAAAATGCAGGAGTGTCAGGTAAAATACTAGCTTTTTGCCAGCAATATCAGATAAATCTAGTATCGACCTCATTCTATGAATCTTGAGCCATCCACATTGCTTCAAGTTGGTCAATCATATAGACATCAGATGGTGTAACATTTGATTTGTAAAGATCAATAGCATGCTGCATAAAACTCATGTGGTAATGGAACTTGAAGCATTGGATGATACTCTGGTCATTGGGTTACACATGTGATGTGAGGTTTGGTATGAAATTCTCAATGAAAATGTTAGTGAGGAAATCAGGAATGACATGCTCTGAGAAATTATCCTATAACAGAAGAATCTTTCTTCCCTCAGCTTAGTGTTTAAAAGTCCAGTCTCAAGACTGGTGAAAAACCAGGACTTAACCAGACTTTAACCAAATAGGATCAGACCATAAAAGACTGATTTGATTGGTCTTTGTAGGTTTTGGTCTCAGTTATAGCAGCTACTGATATTTACAAAAACTGTACAAAACTGGTCAAGACCAAACACAACATGAAAAAAAACTACTCATTAAACTCACCATCAGTAAGATCTACCAGGTCATTAAACTCTTCATTAATCTTGTATATCTCCCAATACTCTTGCAAATAAATGTTTGTCACCTCTTTCAAATTGAGGCTCACATTATTCATAATTGCATTTTACCAGGCATACTTGAGAATTTGAAGCTCCTCAAATTTCTCAGCACCCAAATATGACTAGCAGTCAGTAGCAATTTCTGCACTGGTCAAAAACAGGTGTTTGCAAGTAACTGACAATGCCAGAATAGCACAAACATCTTGTGTGATCTGTATGAGGGTAGGATATATAGTAGCATGCATTGACCACCAGTCAATAATGTCCATATTTTTTGTCATGTTCTCCAGTAGATCAGCAAGGTAGCACCACAATTCAGCTGCCCATTCTAGCCTTGCACTGTGGCCAGCTTTTTCAATGAGGATGTGCCAGTGTTGGTCATACTCAGATTCCAGTGTGTCATTGTGTGACAAAGGAGTTCACATATCTTCAGTTGTGCTGTGAATAGCACAAGCATCTTCTATCTCTTGCCAATATACTTGCATGGTTGACTCAATGACCTTGAGAGCCTCATTATGCCAGTTTTTGGCATGGTAGTTTCCAGCTTCAATCTTCTTGGCTTGTTCATCAGCTCCACCCCAAGCCATTTTGATGTAATCCAATTTGTAATATGGATAGAGGACTGTTGTAAGAAGTCAGTGAGCAAGTTAAAGATAATACAAGTAAGAACTTACCAAGTGCAAAAATGTACACCAGTTTGACATTAAATCGATTGTAGTACTTCATGATCTTGCTGATTCTGTCTTGAAGAGCATTCCTGTAAGCCAAGTATTTGAGGAGGTCTCATTTCTTCTTCCATGCTGTCAAAAGCTTCTTGATCTCCAGAATTGCATGCCAGAGAGTAGCACACCTCCAGTCCCTCATTGACAAGGCAAATTTTGTCCAAGAAATGTGCTTGACTTGTCTGTTGTACTGAACTGTTTTGATGGGGCCATAAAGTTTATCTACCAAGTGGATAAACATGTTTATAGGCTGGAACAACAATGATTACTTGTCAAAAATTAATAGTGACCATAAGATAGCATACACAGTTTATGAGACCAGCTGAGCATTCCATCCACCATACACCACCAAACATTACTGTGCAGTGGAATTGATAGCAGAGGATCAATACCACATTTCATTTGTAGCATTTCGAAGTACTTGATGCATTGTTCCAAACATTACATCTTGATGGTGAGGGTACAGATGGTGGTAATGACATCCAATGAGTCATTCATGCAGTTCTCTGAAAGGGTGGGATTGAACTCCCAAATGGTAGTTGCATTGTTGACATTAGGTATCTTTGTAATGACAGTGAGAACTGAGGTAATGATAAGATTAATAACATGAGCAAGATAAGCAAGGCAATTTGAATCTGAACTGAATGAGTAGACTTGGTGACAGTGGAGGAGGTGCTCAGTTATGTCAGCAGCTTTGTCATTTAAGGAGGTATTGTTAGCAGTGAGACACAAGAGCTTGCTGGATGTTGAGATGATGATACCAGCCCTCTCAGAAAGGCCAATAAAGTAGCATGTGATGTTGTCTCCACTGTGGACACCTGAAAATGCTTGAAAAGCAATTACTTGCAAGCATTTTTCAGAGCTTGTGTTGACCTAGATCCAGTGTGCCATGATGCCTAAGAACACTGCCTTTGTTTGTTTAACAGACCAGAGGTCCATGGTAGTAGAGACATGACCAGTGGATGGTGACTTCAAAAGGACGAGCATGAGAAACAGAAGTAAAAAGGTGACTGACTTGGATTTCTGCCTTTAGCTGCTTGATGAAGCTGATGAATTCATTGTGAATAAATGTGCTAATATCATGGCTAGATGGGAGGTCAGCCTTGGTAGCATTCAGCCACATTGCTACAAGGCAGTTTCAGAAAGTTGCCTTATCAGCAACTGCAAGTGAGGCTGTGACTTCCTTTTGTTTTTAACCTCAATATTTTCCTCTTCCTCAATGCCTTCATTGATGTCAATTTCAATCATGGCATCTGCTGTGTCCTTCTGAACTGTATCAGCAACCTCTTCAACTCAGGTGACACTTGCCTGATGCCACCTCTTCTCTGCATGCTGGCATTTTTTACCACTATATGAATCTTCCACATCACTACTAGTAGTTGATGAGGAGGAACTCTCAGTGGTTGCTCATTTTCTTCCTTTTTGTTTCTGGTTGTGCTTCAACTTTGGAGGGCAAGGTCTGGTAGCTTTACTAGCAGAATCTTTTGAGTCATGAGCTTTCTGAGTCTAAACTCGCAAGCAGATGGACTTTCTAGCATAAGCCTTGGTGGGTATCATTGTTTTAGAGGACTTGAGGAATTGACAGTGAGAATTAGCAAGATGGAGGGCTTCCAAGGGCAAGACTTTTTTTTCACCTCATTCTATTTTTTATACCATACACTATGCTATACACATGTAAAGCCTGATATACAACAAAAGACCAGTTATAACTGACTGTAACTGAGTCTGTAACCAATGAAGACCAGTTAAGAATGGTATGGTTAGGTTTTTGGACTAAAATGAATTTGGAAAGACCAGTTATGGTTTAGTTTTTCCAAAAAAGGTTAAAAAAAACTGAATCAGACTGGACTTTAAAACACTAAGTGTGAGAGCATTGTCATCCTTTGTTCTTACTGCTCTTTTCAGCCACCTTGGTCATATGACATAATTATGTAAGAAAATAGACATATCCTCAGTCAAGCTGTAAAGCTTCAAGCAATAGTCAGAATCCAGAAAAAATGATATGGTTTGACACCCATAGGTCCACAGTATGCATTCTGTGATGACTGGTTGTAAAAAACATAGGTTTGGAATTTCGGAATTTCAGGATTCTTGAAATTTTGATATGAGCTTGGTTAATAGTTTTCACTTGAAATAGAACCAAATAACCACTGTATTGCTTAGAATAAATAGCCAAACATAATAAACTACTTTGTTTGTGGTATAACAAATGTCCTAGACCTAATTGCATCTAGATTATGATTGACATATTGCATGATCAAAATTGCAGCTCCTAGTACTTCGACTCCATCAGCAAACTAACTCTATCTATCCAGCTCTGAACAGCTCTGAACAGAGCTGGACAGATAGAGTTAGTTTGCTGATGACTCCCAGCCAGCTAAATCCTGTAGTGAGAAATAGTTGAGAGATAACTGTAAGATATCATCAAAACCTCTTGACTTCATTACCAGCCCCAAGACACTAAAATTCCTTTTTGACCAATACTTCTTGTGTGACTTATGATAATAAACATACTTAAACCAGGTAATATATCTGGCATGTTGGTGAAATGCCTAAGGAGTGAACTCTGAGAACTTCATGTGGTTGTACTTAAGCCATGTGAAGTATCTGGACCTGAAGAAGGCACTCAGAACTGCATATCTGAGGGTTGACTCAGATTCAGAGAGAGAAGTGGACCATGATTGTTCCTAACACCAGCATAATTTATAGCCTGAGGTCTAGGTGGGCTCCATAGACTTAGAAGGACAATGACAGGGGGAGGAGGAGGAGAAGGAGAGTAGCTATACTGAGGAGCAGGAGCAGAAGGATGTAATGAAGGGCCACTATCTGCAAGATTTGTGTTCTGAGTATTTGAGCTTGGTGTATGCATGTGTGATCTCACTTCCTCAAGAATGATCACAATAGGCTTTTCATCAATAGTCACTTCTCCATTTATCTGGAAATGCATTAGTTCTGGAGTATTTCTATGCAATAAGATGACTTACAATTTCATATGCCCATAGTGAGATTGATCTACTATGCGACAATGCCATGCATATATTGCTACATCAGCAAACTAACTTTGTCTGTCCAGCTCTATCCAGTTCTGGACAGAGCTGGACAGATAGAATTGGTTTGCTGATGTACCTGGCTGAGTATTACAGTATACTGGGCTTTTGGGTGCCTTTGTGTGTGCTGTGCACTTCCAGCATGATTGGAGATCAGTAATGACCTCTTTGAGATAACTACCTCTAACTAGCTGATTTGTGTCCTGTGCCATGGTTTTCTGTTTGGTTTGTGTAGCTCATGAATCCTATTATACATGATTTATTAGTACTCAAGTAACCATAAGTTCTCAGATACTTACAGTCTTATTACCACCATTACTAGATACCTGATCCTCAACACCAACATCCTCAAATTGAACAAGAAACTTCTTTACTTGATGAGTAGATGGCCTTACAGTCACAGTATGTTGAGGAGTGAGCAAACACTTTAGTCAAGCCATGAATAAGTCAAACTCATCATCAGTCTAAATAAAAATTATACCATCCTTTGCTTTGTCACAGTTGAGTTGACCACACCAGGAAAGCAGCAAAGTTTTTCCGTGACATGGCTATGTAGTTCAACCAAGGTTACATCTGAGGTCACCTAAAAAGGTGCATTTGTTTTACTAGCCTGATGAACAGTGCACTAGATCTCAAAAGCTAGAAATAGATACAAGTATTAGTAGAAGTCCATAAAAAATTGTTGTAACCATATTCAAACTCACCTCTCTTTTCTCATCTTAACGGTGTGGCACACCGCATTACATAATATGATGTCACAGGTCTAGACCAATCACGTGATATGACATCATCAATGACGTCAGAGGTCTGGACCTCATTATCTCTTATCTATGACATCATTAGTCTGGACCACCTCATGTTAGACACATGTAGCTTACTAATGCCTCATGTATTTAATAGTAGTAGACACATAAAAGACAGGCCAAGAGTCGAGCTGAGCCCCAGCTTCGACCTCTTGTGTCTTTGTGACCTAAGTCGTGGTCCTCCATCCATTAGCTCCTTTTCTTGTGGTTAGTAGAGGCCAACAGTCATGTCCTATATTAGGTCACTTCATTAGGTCGAAGCTGCCCATACGTTCACCTCTATTGTTTGCGCCAGTTACACACGCGCTCCGCTCATTGTCTCATACTCGCTGTTGGAAAGCCGATCCACAGGCGTGAAGTGGTCCATCATTCTATTGGGAACGCAGTTGCTCCGTGATAGCTGGAAGAAAAACACTCCCTTATAAAACGTTGTCACACACAGTGGTCCACCATAGTTTCAGTTTGCTTTGACGAGGCTAAGACTCCATTCGAGGAGACATGCTCGTTCGCCGAAAAATAAGGATCAAACCCTTAGTGCATAGTGGGTCAGCGCAGCAGTACTCTCTGTGCAAAAGAGCAGAATCGCGATATCTTCCATAAGAGTCGCAGTCTCGGCGTACTAAAACATCAGCCGTAGCCAGGCAGTTTCCCGGTTCCTCCCCCTCGATTCTCTGGTCCCGAGCCGGCATACAAGACTCGTCCTCATGAGACGAAACCCTCGTGGAGCCCTCTTCGTGGTAGTGGCAAGTGAGTCCTTGTTTTTTTTTTAGTATATGTGTACCATTGGCTACGAATTCCTCACTGTTCGAAAGGTAGCCCCTAAACCCAATTGGGATTGGACTGGCAACACTAGCTTCCAACTTGAAGCAGCAAACGTTCCCCCCCATCTCCTTCAATTGTTTTTTGATGCTCAATGTTCAACACCCCCCTCTTCAAACCCCTACGCCGCCACCGCAAATTTCTTAATATATGAAAATGTCCAACACAGCGATCAGCCAGAAGATCAATGACTTGGCCGATCAATTGTCGGGCCTTCAGCTCGATGTCACAACCAGGGCCAAACGAACGATAGGAGATCCCAGCCTATGGGATGGGAACAAGACAACGTTTCAGCTGTGGTGGGCCAAAATGAAGTTGTACCTCAAAGTCAAGAAGCTGGACCGTCGAGAGGAAACATATGCAGTAGTCACCCGTTTGATAAGCGATGCCGCCCCGTTCGCTATCAAAACGCTCGAAGAATTCGGGGATAAGGATGCCGATGATTGGCCCTCGGTAACAGAAATTGAGGCCAAAATCATAACATACTTCGTTATAGGCACGCTTCGCCACGAGGCCTATAAAAAATTATTAAACCTAAAACAAACTGGCGACTTTACAATTTTCATGCGGGAGTTTGTGGCATTCTTCTCAGATGCCAAATGCAGCAATGAGGAAGCAGTGCACCTGCTAAAAAGAGCAGTGCAATATAAGATCCACATCGAACACAAGCTACATGGTGCAATGCTTGATGACGACAATTACACAGGATTGGTTGTGGCATATACTGCCATCAATCAAAAATTTGAAAGGATCGCTCTGGCCAGGCCTACTATCGGCTCTGCTACTCCTCGTGTTCCAAGTGCTAGACCATTCGGCGCATGACCCCTTCCGCGTCCCCCGGTGCCAGGACAAAGATTTACTCCAACCGGTACCCAACCTGGACAAGGGGCTCCCATGGAAATAGATTGCCAAACCCCCCGCACACCATCCGCCCGTCCATGCGCATGCCGTTGCGAAAGACTTGGGACCACGCAATCGATTTGCATACTGATTTCATCCCAAAAAAGGGTTGGGTGATCCCAATGTCACAAACGGATTTATTGGAAATTCGAAAGTTCCTTGATGGAGAATTAGAAAAAGGCTATATTAGACCATCGAAATTGCCTCAAATGGTGCCGGTGTTCTTTATTCCTAAAAGAGATTGGTGATGGATTACCGCTACCTTAACGAAGGAATGGTTACGAATGCTTACCCATTGCCCAGAATTGATCAACTGGTTGACCGGCTTTGTGGTGCTGACATGTTTACCACACTGGATCTTCGTTGGGGTTACACCAATGTACGAATGAAGGAAGGGGACGAATGGAAAAGTGCCTTCGTCACGCCCTTTGGGTTGTTTGAACCCCTCGTAATATACTTTGGCTATAAAAATGCGCCTGCTACGTTTCAGGCTATGATGGATGATCTGTTCCATGATCGCTATGATGACACTGGTGCCTATCTGGACGATCTTATTGTTTTTACTACTGGTTTATCTCGTGCAGAGCACACGCAAAAAGTTTGTGAGGTTTTACAGGTGTTACGGGATAATGACCTTTATTGCAAACCATCAAAATGTTTTTTCTTTAAATCGACTGTGGACTATCTGGGTATGGTCATATCTAAAGACGGGGTAGATATGCAACAAAACAAAACAAAAGCAATTGTGGAATGGCCCCAACCGCAATCAGTCAAACAAGTTCAGTCGTTCTTGGGACTTTGTAATTATTACTGGCGATTTATTGAAAACTTTGCACATACGGCGAAACCCTTGATGGAATTAACCAAGAAGGATGTCCCATGGTCCTGGGGACCAGCACAAGAAGAAGCATATTTAACATTAAAAGACAAATTTACGAAAGCACTGCTACTCGCATACCCCGATAGTACTAAGGAGTTAAGGGTTGAAACCAATGCATCAGATATAGCTACAGGAGCAGTGCTCTCAGTCCATTGTGAAGATGGTCTCTGGAGACCTTGTGCCTTCATCTCACATTCTTTTGATGCCGCGGAAAGAAATTACCCTATTTATGATAAAGAAATGGCCACTATCATTCGTGCACTCAAAGAATGGCGTCATTACCTTATTGGCAGTCCACGATTCAAGATCTGGACAGATCACAAAAACCTAGAATATTGGAAAAAACCACAAACTTTATCGCCACGCCAAGCTCGATGGCATGCCACATTGCAGGAGTTCAATTATGTTCTTATCTATAAACCTGGATCGACCAATGCCAGAGCAGATGCGTTATCCAGACGACCTGATCATGGTGATGCAGTGCAAAACCTTAACGAAAACATCACGGTGCTTCCACCGCAGGTCATCATTAATGATGTACATCTAGAATCACCTTTCCTGGAGAAATTACAAAAAATGTCTAAAAACCTAAAAATACCTTCGTCTGTGACATGCTGGTTCGATGAAAGCCAATCAGTATTTATCAATGATTCCAATCACATCTTCGTACCTCCAGGTTTGAGAATAGAACTTCTCACACTGTGTCACGATTCTCCAATTGCAGGACATGCAGGACAACAACGCACCTTATCCACAATCTCTCAGCATTTCTTTTGGCCTGAGATGAAAAAGGAAATCAATGAATACGTTGATCATTGTCAAATTTGTGCACAGTCTAAATCTTCGTCTCGCCCTCCGGCAGGAAAATTAGCCCCTTTACCAATTCCCAAACACCCCTGGGAAGATATTTCTGTCGATTTTATCTCGGGTTTCCCCGAAGTAAAAGGCCTGGGTGCCATTTGCATAGTGGTGGACCGATTCTCAAAAGAAGTGGTGTTCACACCATGTTCTAAATCTATTAACTCGAAAGATCTGGCCATCTTATTTAGAGATCATATCTGGTGCAAGCACGGGCTGCTCAAGACAGTAGTATCAGATCGAGGACCACAGTTCTCTTCAGCTTTCACAACAGAGTTGTGCAAATTGCTCAAGATTGAACAGAAACTCTCTACCGCATATCATCCACAAATAGATGGACAAACGGAAAGAGTAAACCGAGATCTAGTGCAATATCTCCGCTGTTACGTATCCAAGAATCAGGAATCTTGGCCAGAATATATCAAAATGGCCGAGTTTGCCCATAATAACACTATTACACGCGCTACCGGTAGCATCCCCTTTGCTGTCACTAGAAACTATATGCCGCACATGGGTTTCGAGGTGAAACACAACACATCAATTGCGGGACGATTTCAAACAGAATTAGGAAAAGTGCACGCCGAAGTGGAAAATGCCCTTCATGTCAACGCAGAAAAAATGAAAGTGCAGGCTGAAAAGAAGAGATCTGCTGCACCGGATTACTATATAGGCGATTCTGTCTGGCTATCTACAGAACATCTGCAACTACCTTATGCTTCCGCAAAGCTTACACAAAAGTGGATCGGACCATTCGAAGTTTTGAAAACTTTGCCAAATATGGTTACGCTTAAACTGCCAGCCAGAATCAAAATACATCCCACGGTCAATATTTCCAGAGTTAAACCATTTAAAGATCAACTGCCGGGACAGCCGATCAGCAAGCCTGATGCAGTGCATATATCTGAAGATGGATCTGAGGAATTTGAAGTGGAGTCTATTCTCGACTCTAGATCCACTCGCCGTGGACTTTCATATTTAGTCAAATGGAAAGGATACGATGTCAGCGATGCTACTTGGCAGCCAGTGGCTGATCTTACCAATGCTCCTCTGGCTATTAAGGAATTTCATCGAAAAAATCCGGCTGCACCTAGAAAAGTCCACGGAGTTACTCTCCAAGAATTTGCATCCTTGTTTTATGATTCCGGTTGATCTGGAATCTCAACCTAAAGACAGGGTAGTGTTGTAACCATATTCAAACTCGCCTCTCTTTTCTCATCTTAACGGTGTGGCACACCGCATTACGTAATATGATGTCACAGGTCTAGACCAATCACGTGATATGACATCATCAATGATGTCAGAGGTCTGGACCTCATTATCTCTTATCTATGACATCATTAGTCTGGACCGCCTCATGTTAGACACATGTAGCTTACTAATGCCTCATGTATTTAATAGTAGTAGACATATAAAAGACAGGCCAAGAGTCGAGCTGAGCCCCAGCTTCGACCTCTTGTGTCTTTGTGACCTAAGTCGTGGTCCCCCATCCATTAGCTCCTTTTCTTGTGGTTAGTAGAGGCCAACGGTCGTGTCCTATATTAGGTCACTTCAAAAATACAACAATATGACTTTACACTTTTTCACCTCAACAACATCTGAATATTCCTGAGAACTAGGCTTTTAAGACCTCTGTTTACCTGCAAGATGCCTTGGATTTTTGCCATGAGCCCACATCTGCTTGACACTCTCCAAAAGTACCTAATCTAGATCATCTGACTCTGTATCATCACAGGTTCCAGTGTTTATGTCATCTCCATCCAACTCATCATCCTCTGGTAGGTCATTGTCATCTTGAGTGTCTTCATCGACAACCATACTGATCATTTCACCTACATGCTGAATAAACAAGACTTCTAGGTCATCCAAATTATTATTGTAACTGGGACCAGACTCAGAGATGGAGAAAAGCACATGAGGCACAGCAACACCAGGGTATGCACTACATTCAGTAACATTGGACCTCAAAGGAGCATGGCACTGTTGCTTTGGTTCTACCACTTGGGATAAGCGAAGAGAAGTAGAGCGACTATGTTTCTAAAAAATATATCATTGACAATTAGAACTGCAAATTATATAGTTACACACACCTGAGGTTTAGCAGTAGTAGTGTAATCAGTTGATGGGATACTGTGGCTATGCTAGGCACAAGTCTGTGTCTCTGTCAGAATACACTTTACTACACAGCCTTGCCTGATACAGTGGCTGCATGCTTTGCTACCAGCATTGAACTGACATCGAGTCTTACTCTTGCAATACTGTATACATACACCACATTTGGCTTTGATTTTGTTTAGTGAAATGCTTACTAGTAGTAAGTACACAACACATACCTTCAGCACTATCTGATGAATTATAAGGTGGCCCAGACCCAAAGTTGCTGGCCTTTCTTGCAGCCATTAGGTCCTGAGCACACAGACTATGAGGAAGTAATAAATTCTGAAGGCAAGTGGGAGTGGAAGATGCTAAAGGCAATACCCTGGAGTGCAGCCTATTTATTTGAGACTGGCAATGCACTTACATGCATGTATGTAGAAGATAACATCACAATTGTAAAAATAAATAAATAAATACATGAGTCTAGCTAATAACCACAATGTGAGAACCAGTCATATCTGAAGGTGTGATTACATAGAGAGCTTGTAAAAGGGTGATAAAAATCTCCTCATTAGTAAGCATCATCATGGCCAAGGGAGCATAGTCACAACCTCGCTGGAGATGATGCTTCATTACAATAAAGGCAAGCTCTATTAGATTCAGATCAAGTGAGTATGGTGGCAAAAATTCACAATGCATGCCACTTTACAGATATCAGGTTAGACTTGGTTTATGGATAATGAAGACATCTTTCTATGCATTAGGTTTCAATCAAATGCAAGATGTTGGGATGCTTGTGGATTGCACAGTTGTCCATTATGATAACCAAGTTCAGTACTGGATACACATTCATCTTTTCCAAGAGACCATAAATAAAAACTATAAATGATTGAGTGCAGAAGGAGCCCTTGACAATATCACAGTGGATAATGCCATCTTGCAGTGTCAAGGCAGGAAGAACAGAGAATCTTAGTAATCATTAGTAAAACATAAGTAAAAATTCTCTACTGTCAACCACAGATAAAGAATGCCTTATGTTAGGCTTTGGTTCCCTGAATTGACCATGCATGTTCACGATAAGTGGTTTGATGGTCAACTGAGCTTTCATCAACATATACAAGCTGCTCTGCAGTGTATTTCCCAATCCTGGAAATATAATCAAGTTATTTTGCTTCTGACCTCTCTGCAGCAACACATGAGACCTATCAAAAGATATCAGCAATGTTATAAACCTTTGAGAATACTTACCTTTTTCATTGTAAGTCTAGCAAGATGAAGTGTGCACCAAATAGTTGCACAAGAAACATCAACACCACATAATAATGAAGGCATCTCTTTGAGTTCCTTGAGATATAAATCAGATGCTTTCTGAATAATTCCAAGAAGAAACTATTCACTATGATATATGAATCATGTTGGCAGCCTAAGGCAAGCTGACCATGCTGACTCCAATATTACACCACTCCAAATTATCAAATAAGATACAGTAGTATATAAACTGTAGCAGAGATTAAAAATAATCCAAGTGCCTGTTATCTCCCACCATTATCAGGCAAGATCCATATGGCACTACCAGCTCATCTAAGCGAGTCATCTATGTTCCTAGCCTACTACTTTAGGATATCATGCATCATGCATAACCTTACTCAGCAGCTCCACCTTACCTGTCTACCTATGTCAGCCCATAGCCTACCTCATTAGGTTATGAGCCCTGCCTGCACTCAGAACTAAGCAAGCAAATAGTGATATTGTTTTGGGCTTACTATACATAGTTTTCTTTTATTTCATTGCTCCTTCCTTGAGAGTCAAACATAACTGGATTGGGACAAACTCCCATGCTGCGAAACCCCATAGCTACCTTGACTAACCTTGGTAGGCTGCCATCCTATAAACAGGAGCTGCTCATCGAAAATAATTGGTTTGCATAGAAGACTCGTATGACAGATGTACTTAATGTACATAATGTTTATGACCATGTCATTGAGTGCATGCCAAAACCAGACAATGACCCGGCAACACAACAGCCTGGCATAGATTACAATGAGACATTCTTACCCATTGTCCGACTGGAGACAATACAAGCAATTCTCATGCTCGCAGTAAAAAAATGACTGGGAAATCCAGCAAATGGATGTAAAAGGGGCTTACCTAAATGGGATGCTCAAAGAAGAAGTATATATGACACAGCCAGAAGGATATGATGATGCCACATGCCAGTTATGCCATCTTATCAAAACACTATATGGATTAAAACAATCTGGGCATGAATGGAATGCAGAGCTCAATAAACTGCTCACATCCAAAGGATTCACACATCTACAGACTGATCCATGTGTATATATTCTCCAGACAGGTAAAAATATTGAAATCATCACCGTATAGATGGATGATCTATTACTATTCACAAACTTACCCAAAAAAATAACTTTTCTTAAATGGGAATTAGAAACCTTATTTGACATAACCAATATGAGCAATCCATCAAAAATTGTTGGCATTGAAATCAAGCATGACTGGCACAAAGGGACATTAAAAATTGTCCAGATGCAGTATATAAATTCACTCTTGCAAAGGTATGGATTATCCTGTGCTAATGCTGTCAGAATGCTTTTTGATTCAGACATTGTACTTAACACCCCCGAGGCAACAGAAACCCATGTGTCTGGGGTAAATAGTGAATATGCATCCCTTATTGGATCACTTATATACACTGCTGTCACCACATGGCCTGATATAGCATATGCCATATCGCACCTTATATCTTTCACAGCAAATCCTGGCCTCACACATTAGACCATGGCAAAAAAGAGTGCTGCACTATCTCACAGGCACCTGAGAGTTAGGAATTACCTACTCAGCCTGTTACGACAGGCATGGGTAGCATCAGCTGTAGACTCGATGCACAATCTAAAGCTGCAAGATAAAGATGAGGGGCATAGGTCTCAAGCATAATGCAAGAAGACTAGTCACTACTTTGCCTTAGCGAGTATGTAGTGACATCAAGGACAAAGTCAGAGTATCCTTGAGCAAAGATGCTGCGAGGCCAAGTGGTTCATAGGGAGAGTGAGGAGAAGCGAGAGGGTCAAAGATATAATAGATTGCTATCTTGAGTAGGCTCAAGCTAAGAATACACTGCTTGTGCTATGCCCTATTTATATGTAGGAGTCCTGTGCATAGACCAAGCAGTGCTACAGCTCGATAAGAGAGGAATCCAAAAGAAGTACATAAGAGAAATAAGTCATATGCAGCATAAAATGAGTCAGAAAGCTGTGCATGATAGAACTACATGGAATATCATGGAATATCTGAGTCAGTGATGTGAGATAAGGAAAATGCACAGCCATAGTAATGACTAATTGAAGGGCTGTGTGTGTTTTAAGTAATATAATGCCAGAGAAGTGATGAAAAGAAGAAAAAGAGGGGCTGATCATAACACAGCCAATAAACAAAATGAAAGAGCTATCTATGGATATTCCAATGCAGATTTTGCCAAAGTGCAAGACTGTGTGTCAATTTCAGGTTATGTATTCCTGATAACAAATGGTGCCATCACATGGAGCTCAAAATGGCAAGATGCTGTGGCACTGTCCACAGCCAAAGCCAAATATATGACTATAGGGCATGCTACTAAAGAGGTATTATGGCTTCACAATCTATTTGCAGAACTAGGATTCCCACACTGCGAAGCCACAGCTATATTCAGCGACAATTAATCTGCTCTCGCTATCACTCAAAACTGCCAGTATTACAAGCAGTCAAAGCATTTTAATATTAAGCATCACTTTATTTGGGAGAAAATAGATTGTAACATCATCAACCTGTACTACTATTCCACTGCCAAAATGACAGCAGACATTTTTACAAAGGTGCTACCCAAGCCGAATCATTGCCAGCATCGTGCTGAACTCAGCATTTGCTCAGCTTGAGGGGGAGTGTTGGTAGCCTAAGGCAAGCTGACCATGACAACTCCAATATTACATAACTCTGAATTATCAAATAAGATACAGTAGTATATAAACCATAGTGGAGATTAAAAATAATCCAAGTGCCTGTTATCTCCCACCATCATTAGGCAAGATCCATACAGCACTACCAGCTCATCTAAGTGAGCCATCTACATCCCTAGCCTACTACTTTAGGATATCACACATCACACATGACCTTACTCAGCAGCTCCACCTTACCTGTCTACCTACATCAGCCCATAGCCTACCTTGTTAAATCACATATCTATAAGAAATGCAAATCTTACTTCCACATCTGTGTCTTGCAGGTGCCAATTGCTCTTTTTCTCTTCCTCAGGTTCTTCTTTGGCACCAAATATTCTTCCATGTTGGTGGAAATGTGCCAGCACCCATTGAATGGTATGGATGGATACATCAAGGCCTATAGAAATCTTATCATGATCAAGCATCTAGGAGAGCTGTATAATGGCTTGTTGTATCTTGGGTGATGTTTTCTGACCCTGCCCCATGCCTGAATAGCATTCAATAGGTCAGTACTTTTATTCCAATGCTGGTCATTGAACCCTAAAATTCCGAACCTTGCTCTTAGTGAATCGGTCTATGTGTATTGTGTTCTGGAGACCTATGTGAGCTGAATGGTATCTTTTCTGATGAATTCTGATGCATTGTTGATGGGATAGAAGCAAGAAAAGAGGATGGTGTTTTTTTTTTTTACATAATTATGTCATGTGGCCAAGGTGGCTGGAAAGAGTAACACATTCTCAGTTGGTCAGCTGTGAAAGTGTAAATGAATGACTGTATTTAGTGATCTGCCAGCCTGGCTTGGCCTGAAAGCCATGGCTTTGGCCTGGCTTTTGGGGGTTTTGGCCTCAAGACTTTGTGAGCCAAGCCATGAGGCCCTGTAAGCCATCAAACTCAGCCCGGCTTGGCCTGAAGCCACAGCAGCCATGGCTTGCATAATGCAAAGCAAATTACTACAAGAATTTATGATCAATACTACACTGAATAGCTAGAGTATCATACCCAGATTCATCCACTGCTTCATTTCTGCTATTATCATTCATCTCCGAGTCATCCTGCATAGCAGCCTCGGCAAGCAGCATGGGGTCTTCACAAAACAAGAGTTTTGATTTGGCAGCACATTTCTGGAATTGGAGTGCCTCGATGATATCACACTTGAGGCAGTTACATCTCTTGGAAATGGTTATGCTGGCAGAGGAGAAAACACACTCCGATGAAACAGAGCTTGACATGACCAATAGATGGTCATGCGCAAGTAATGCCCAAACTTGATATTGCACTGAGTTAATGCCCCACCACTGAATGATGGTGAGTTCACCAAGATTGTCTTGTGTGGTGAGGTATTCCTGAAAACCATGCAACTATGGCCACATTGGGTCATCCCACTGCCTGCCACTTGCATTGCTTGAGGTGGGCATGTTGTTATCACCATCACTCACATCATCATTGACCAGCGTGTTGAATAGGGCTTGTAATTTGGGGTGGCAGATACTGATGCCATGGCACACACGGTGAGGTTGAGGTGCATCTATTGGGTTAGGGTACATTGAATGATATCATTCTTCATACTTTTACACACATTAATGATGAATAAAATTCATGAAACGAACACTTACGATTATCTCTGCATGCTGCAAGGCTTCAGCATATAGATCTTCGCCCCAGTTTGAACAGATGTAGTCAAGTTTTTGTTGTGGGTCAAGTACTGCAAGAATAGTCAGTCATGCGGCACTCAAAATGATATTGATACAGTGGGTACAACTCACCCATGGCAATGATGTGGGCATCTGATGTGGATGTATGGTTGTAGTAGCATGAGACCTTTGCTAACCCAGCCTCGAGTGCCTCGCTGAATGTGGCATACTTTTTTTGCCTCAAGCATGACATCCATGCTTTGAAGAGAGCCTCCAGTGCTGGTAATGATGTGTGCAGTGTTGGTTCATGTTCAGTGGAGAATGCATGCTGAGCATTCTCAGCATGCTGAAGACAAGTTACAATGGTGACTCAGAGTAAGCATTACACAAACTGTAGAAGTACTGCATATACCACAAGAAGGGCGAGTACAAGCCACACTCGGTCCCACTCTGTCTCCATCAGCTGCAAGTCCAACAACTTGCAGCTTTTGATGCTATCTTGCCATTCCTGCCAAGCGAGATGTTCAACAAACAAGTTTACTTCCTAGTGGTTGTTAGTAGATAGTATGTTGACAAGGGAAAAGACACCATACCTCCTTTAATTCCACTGCACGTTGGAGCATCGTGAATGTAGATGACCAATGGACCTTCATGTCCATAAGTAGTTGCTTTGGGGATGATGTAGTTTGAAGAGTCTTGAAGAGTTCTTTGTGCTGGGCAGAAGACCATGCCTGCAAAACAAGTCAGTGCCATGAGAAACTCAGTATTTATATTGGGTACTCACCTTCACTGCAATGGCACGAACAAGCCCAATTTCATCTCAGCAATCATCATCACAGGCAGGTTCTATGGTGTCGTTTGGCATCGAAAGGTCATAGTGCGCAGTTGTGCTATATGTGCCCAAAACCACTTGAGTGGCAAGGTTAATAATATGAGCCATGCAGCTATTACTCTAACATCAGCTAAATGCATGAACAAACCCATGAACAATGCCTCACTGTAATCATCTTTTTTTGGTGTCAAACGGATGTCCGAGAGTGGCCAGAAGCCTCTCAAACTCGGTCAACATCATGTCGTTATTACTGGTATTATCACATGTTACATAGCCAATCTATTGATGGTTATCCAAATCAGCAAAATAGCAATGATTGAATCTGTGTGACATACCTTATGCAAGATGCCAACATGTTGAACCACCTTGAAAAGAGCTTGACCAAGATGTACACCATTGTGGAAGTTGTTGAGTTGGGTAAATCCCAACAGAGTCATTTGGAGGGACCATACACGAGGCAATGTCTCCTCAATCCATGCTCCAGTGACAGCAAAGTACCCATCAGCATTGGAGGCCTGCCAAGCATCACATGTTAAGTTGATGTGACCTTGGATGATTGGGCTCTGATGATAAAACATGAGCGTGACCAAGAATTGATGGGAATTGTACTTACATTCAATCGTTCCTTCAGCACCAAAAGGTTTGTCAGAAATAGGGCAAGCACAGCCTGCCATGTGGTTTTGGAACCTGGTAGGTTGACCCCATTCGAGGCACGGGAGGCCATGTGTAGGAACAGCCACACTAAAGCCACGGCTTCGGGGCTCGGCTTGGCTCGGCTGAAAACTTCCAGAATCCCAAGCCGAGTCAAGAGGCCCCCTAAGCCACAGCTGCGGCCCGGCCCATGAGGGTCTGGCTGCTGGGGCTTGCTGGCTTCTAGGCCAGGCCAGCAGAACACTAACTCTATTAAATAATGTGACTTGACTAAATTCCAATGGGCAGGTGACTGGGGCCATATCTCAAAGTTGACCATCCACATGGTTCATCTGGGTGGGAGTTATTGGTCGCCACTCGCCAGATGTTCCCCTTGACCTTGGAAAGTTATTATATTTTGGATTGGTCTAATAGACTCTGTGGCGACGTACGTGCGTCCGACTGGTAACCGCCAGTGACTTGTGGTAATGACAATGTCAGCCTGAGTCACAGCTTTTTTCGGAACAGGATAAGAACGTTTCGGGACTGAGAAAACTTTCCCCCATTTCGTGGGAGTGTCTCCCGACTCAAAACAACTTACTAGGTCAAGTTTTTTTTTTCTGTATAATTGAACCCGCCTGACTAACGCTTATAATGCACCTAGCTTGCAAGTTGCTACCAGGAATGAGGTTCATTCTACACAATGAGGGATTGATTTATTGTAATATCCACTCGATGGCTCGAAAAGCTAGGTTCACTGAAGCCCTACCCGACTGTTTCTGACTCGGAGGTAGCAATTCTGCGAATTGATCAACTTCATCTCTTTTGTGGTTGGCTTGAAATGTGTTCTCGATCTCGGGCTCAGATTTCTCGTGTCCCTGGTAACGCGCACTGTGCACTTTACTACCTACGTTGGTTTCAAACAAAATGCCGCAAACTAAAAAAAATATACCCAAACAAGCTTACCAGTTGGACCCCGTGGACCGATAGTCACCCGCACGGTTAGATTGATGTAAGTGGGAAGGTCTCGAAGAAAGAGGCGAACTTTTTCCACGCGGCTTCTATCTTTAAGGTGTGCCGTGCTGCCTAAGGTGTCTTATTTCCCTCCCCCCTGATCATGCCTTCCAGCTCGGACTCCCAGTCGCTGCTTATCTACTCGAAACTAGGATCAGTTGGAGATTATGGTCGAACAGCACCACTCGCAAGATACTTTGATTCGAGCACTCTGCGCAGAGGGCAACTATTTCTTCGAATGTCTCTAGATGAATTGGTAAAAATTCGTAACATGGCTATACAATTGGACGAGGATCATCATGCGCTCGTCGGAGAAGCGCATAGTCATTTAGACAGGTGAGCAGATAGGATGAGTTATTTCCAACGATAACGTTCCTTCTTTAGCCTTATTCGCGACTTGTCGGATTTCGAGTCATTTCGAGAACGTAGTTGGTTAGTCAAGATTTCACAACATTGGAAAGAAAAACGTAAGGTGGAAGCATTCTATACCGAGTCCGAGCGCCTCTGGAATCTAGTTCAGGCAAGTGATTCCTTAACTGAATGAAGTCAGTGTCCAAAGTCTACGAACCCAGGCAAAATCGGACAGTTTGAAGAGAGATGTACTGTCAATAGATACAGTGGAACTCACATCCGCTGAAAGTACGTCTTCTACACAACAAATTGTGAGCTCTTTTTTGAGTGACCAGCACAGGTGGAACCATGGACATGAAGGAAGAGATTGACGGTCTGTCGATAGACATGAATGGTCCTCTTACCCAGGAGGGAATCGGTGCCATTCAAGATCTGATGACATTTGAAAATCCAACCCCGAATGCTAGTAAGCAACAAATCCACATTTGACCGTGCACTGATCCTAGATATGTTGCTCCGAAATGAAACAAACTGCAAACTACTCCAGCCGGATTCGACGCATCATCTTCGGGGGATCCAGTTTCTACTGTGCCAAGCATATCCAGGTCCGCCCAGAGTCACAACTACGTCAACTTCAACATCAATCTCAATATAGTCAACAATAAAGATTCAAATTCCCCAAACCTCACTATTAACAATGGCTCTACTGGTCATAATGAACTGAGTCGGTATCTACAAACTCTGTTTCTATTTCGCAAAATTGATGCATCAGGATGTAGGTGCTAATAACAACCCGCCTTAATTATACCGCGAGTTTATCACTCATGTATATTACGTTTCAATTGTTGGACAAATGTAAACCTCCGGTGTAATATAGTTGAGTTCTACGGACCTTCACTTTAAACTTCACAGAATTCGCAATACCAAAAATTTGCGCCCACTTTTGATACTGTAGCTACGGTAAGTAACACTAGCTTCAAGGAGGAAAAAGAGTAGAACCAACCTGTCCTATGACGTCCCCTATTGCCCTCGCGCCGTCTTATCGCGTCGCGTAGTAGAGTGAGTCCCCCCAAACAACATCATGATCAGCAAACTACTAACTCTGTCTGCGGCGGCGGCAGTGACTGAGGCTGAGTGATACTCGGGTTTTGAGTATGGTGGTTTCCCCCATCCCCACTGCCAGTGGCAGATATGTGGAAGAAAAACTTGACACCAATTTCTTGGTTGGCGTTGAGACCGAGCTTACACTTCTTAAATCGACGAATCCGATCGTCCCCGTGAACGACTCGGACCATCAATGGTCCACCACTCTCGCAGTGACCACCGGAACTGTCGAAGCCCAAGTCATGGAAGAAATCGCCGATTCCCTTGTTGCGGGCAGCATCGACATCGAGATGTATCACGCAGAGATTGCTCTAGGACAGGTTCGCTTGTCTGATCAGCACATTTCTTTCGTCTAACACCGAGCCTGCCAGTGGTACGAACTCGCCACAGGGCCTCTACCCCCATTAGTAAAGGCTGCAGACGTGTTGGGTCCACACCCGCGAGACCATTTATAACATCGCATGCAAGTTTGTGCCTAGGTCACATCGGTCACCTCTGTGTTTTCCGTGCGTGCTCAGGCTAATCGCGAAAAATTGACAGGCGGAATCGGCGCGCACACGCACGTTTCGGTTTGCAATCGTGTCGGCGCCAACCCAGCCGCACATGATCCCGAGTCACTCATGCCTGTCGAATCAACCTTCCTCGCTGGTCTCATGAAATACCTTCATCCATCATCGCCCTCACACACCCTCTCTCTGCTTCCTACACTCGCATGTTGGATGGCATATTGTCTGGCGGCACCTGCGTCTGCTGGGGCACTGAGAATCGCGAGTCGCCCGTCCGACTCACGAAAGTACACACGCCCTCTTCGCGCAACTTTGAGATCAGGCCTGTCGACGGCACGTCCAACCCGTATCTGGCTATCGCGGGCATCTTGGCGTGTGGAAGCATTGGCATTCGGGACAAGATGAAAACATAGCAGACCAGTGTTGTGTAGATATGTACTCAAGTACATTGTAGTAATACGAGATTACGATGCACATGTCAGGATAATCTCGGTAAAGCCGGAAGACCAAGTAGGATGAAACCGATCTGTCGCATCCAGTGAGGGATATTGTGCATGACGCTATGATATGTATTCTCTCCTTTATATGCCAGGCGTGAGCGCAACTTCCAGCGACTGAGGCCGGCCTTGACAGAATCAAACCGCTCAACAACTTCATCCATTGTGGGACGTTTCGAGGGGTCGGTTTGAACCATATCGGCTATTAGAGGTTGTATAAACTCAAACCCATTTGCTGACTACGTTCACTTTAGCAAATCATTGTCACATGGCAGAATAACATACCTCAATAAAAACCTTCCTGATTGCATTGCCGATATAAAAGACGTCCGTAGCGAAAGGGTCGCAAGGGTCATTGGAGTTCTGAAATTCCGGGACTTGTTTATCTGCACCCCAAATCGGAACCTCCATAGGTCTTTCAATAGACTCTTCATACCGGCGGGATAGGCCAAAGTCGATGAAGAAATATTTTGGAGGTCGTTCAGTTCGTGTCTTATAGCGTGCATGCCCCTTGAAGTCGCGCCTCATCAAGGGACTGGCAGGATGGAATGGATCAATGTAGAGTCTACTTGGATCCATCATGATGTTGTTAGGTGAGCAGTCACTGCACGAACCCGCGTTGATAAGTTAGTCTCTGGGGGCACTGGTGACATTGCTCACCGATGAGCAACACGGTGTCTGTGCATAAAATGGAGACCCTACCAAAAAAATATTCAGTAACCCGGCGAGCGAAAAGCACAGAATGTACCTCGAATAACTGGTCAATACATTCAACCACCTCTCCGAAAGAAGTAAAAGCAGGAAGCGTGAAGTCTTGAAGGAGAGGCATGACGATAATTTCCTTGTCTTCCTCGTCAGGAACCGGAAATACATCGTAAATCGGGACACAGTGATTAGCACTCGTGGCCAATCTTTCGGAAGAAAGATACAATCCAATATCAATTTCATGAGGGTGGTACCTTTTGTTGATCAGCTTGAGCATAACAAAACTAGAATCCGAAGCGCGCGTGGCATCAAGAGCCCTAGCAGGATACTAAGAAGCCCGTATGAATAAGTTCGCAGACACATATTCGGCACTCTTGACACTCACCATGGCTACCTTGTTGTCTTCACACATAATACGTAGTTTGTTCGTCTTTTGCCATGAGGGGGACCAATCCGGAGCATATCTTGGTCGTAGTATATATCCTTTATCCTTAAACCAGTTGTAGTGGCTAGACCACCACAACTCGGGTTCGGAAAGTAGAGAGCGCTCTGCATTCGACGGTCCGTCGCCGAAGGTTGCACGCTGAAGTTGAACGAGCAGTTCTGTTTCTCGCCTGAACTCAGCTTCTTGCTTTTTCGACCAGAAGAACATGCGTGAATGTTGCGCGATATTAATTTTGCAAGTATTATGTTGGAGCATGTAAATATGCATAAATAAGCACCCACATTGCCGCTGCGTCTAAGTCGGAGTACTGACAGGTGATCGGGGTCGTATTATGTTTCCCGAATTTCCGCCCTCGCGTCGCCTTATCACCAAGCTCGGCTACTCGGCCAAACGCGAGGAGTTTACGAGACCTATGCCGAAAAACCTGTGTACAGTCAACTTGAAGAAAGTAAAATGCTACCTTGTAATAAACTGCCCCATCGCAAAAAATGTCACAAAGATTCTGGAAGAGGCTGGATGCCGCGCACGAGGAATGTAAATTGTCGCATCCAGTGAAAGGTGCCACGTGTAGCCCTGTAATAAGTGCTCTCCTCTCTTTCAACCAGACGTGAACGTAACTTCCAGTTGCTGAGGCCAGCCTTGATAGAATTGAAG